>PITA01008224.1:0-86044 GCA_004023965.1 Spilogale gracilis | reverse complement strand
GCCAAGAAGAGAAAGTCAAGTATCGCATGGTCTCACTTACTTGCGGTGCATGAGGGGCAAACTGGAGGACAGTGGCAGAAGGAAAGCAAATGGGAACTAGGGTAATCTAGGGAGGGAAACGAAACAACAGAGATTTTGAACACAGAAACAAACTGAGGGACTTGGAGGGAGGGGGGTGGAGGGATGGGAGAGCCTGGTGTAGTGTACTGGGGACACCTAAAGCGTGGAGCACTGGGTGTGGGGAATGAATCTTGAAACACTGGGAAAAAAAAATTTAGTAACAATAAAAAAATAAAATAAAATAAAATAAAATAAAATAAAAAAAGAAAAGCAAAAAAAAAAAAAAAAAGCTTTTATTTATTTATTTGACAGAGAGAAACATGGCCAGAGAGGGAACACAAGAAAGGGGAATGAGAGGGGGAGAAGCAGGCTTCCCACCGAGTAGGGAGCCTGACATAGGGCTCGATCCCGGGACCCTGGGATCATGACCCGAGCCAAAGGCAAACACTTAACGACTGAGCCACCCAGGTGCTCCCTTGGGTATTAATTCTTCTTTAAATGTTTGGTAGAATCCACTCATGAAGCCATCTAGTCCTGGATTTAATTTTATTGATAGTGATTGAACTGTTCAAATTTTCTATTTCTTTCTGCTTTGGTTTTGGTAGGTCATATGTTTCAAGGAGTTTATTCATTTCTTCTAATTTGTCTAATTTGTTGGCATATAGGTTTTTCATAATATTCTGTTATAATTGTTTGTATTTCTGGGATGTTGGTTGTTATTTCTTTTCTTTCATTAGTAATTTTGTTTATTTGAGTCCTATCTCTCTCTTTTTAAAAAATGAGTCTTGCTATAGGTTTATTAATTTTGTTGATCCTTTCAAAGAACCAGCTCCTGTTTTCATTTACTGTTCTATTGTGGTTTTTTTTCTTTTCTGTATTATTTATTTCTGCTCTGGTCTTTATTATTTCCTTTCTTTTTCTGGGCTTGGGTTTTGTTCTCTTTTTAGCTCCGTTAGGTATAAGATTGTTTATTTGAGATTTTTCTTGCTTTTTGAGGTAGGATTGTGTTGCTATAAACTTTCCTCTTAGAACCACTTTTACTACATCCCCCAAATTTTGGACTGTTCTGTTTTCATTTTCATTTTCATGTAATTTTGATTTCTTCTTTGATTTCTTGGTTGACCCCTTCACTGTTTGATAGCATGTTATTTAACATCCATGTATTTTTGCTTTTTCCCTATTTTTATTCAGATTTTTTTCTTGTGGTTTATTTTTAGTTTCATAGTGTTGTGGTCAGAAAGGATGCAGGGCATGACTTAGATTTTTTTTTTTAGTTTGTTGAGGCTTGTTTTATGGTCTAATATGTGATCTGTTATGGAAAATGTTTCATGTGCCCTTAAAAAGAATATATATTATGTTTTAGGATGGAATGTTCTAAATTTGTCTGTTAAATCTATCTGGTCGAATGTATCTTTCAAAGCCACTGTTTCCTTGTTAATTTTCTGTTTTGATGATCTGTCCATCAATGTAAGTGTGGTGGTGTTCTACTATTATATTCCTACCAATTATTAATTTTATGTTTATTACTAACTTTTATGTGTTTGGGTGCTCTCATGTTGGATGCATAAATATTTACAATTGCTTTAGCCTCTTGTTGGATTTTCCCCTTTATGATTATGTAGTGTCCTTCTTTGTTTCTTGTTACAGTCTTTGTTTAAAGTTTACTTTGGGAGCATCTCAGTTGGTTAAGCATCTGACTCTTGGTTTTGTCTCAGGTCCTGATCTCATGGCTCTTGGGTTCAAGCCCCATGTCAGACTCTGAGCTCAGTGAGAGTGTGTTTAGATATTCTCCCCTTCTGCCCCTCCCCCCACCACTCTCAAATAAATAAATAAATAAATCTTTAAAAAAGATAAAGTTTATTCTATCTGGTAGAAGTATTACTTCCCCAGCTTTCTGTGGGCATCTATTTGCATGATAAATGTTTCTCCATCCCTCACTTTCAATTTGTAGGTGTCTTTTGTCTGAAATGAGTCCCTTGTAGGCAGTATAAAAATGGATTTTGGTTTTTTACCCACTCTGTCACCCTGTGTTTTTTGATTGAAACATTTAGTCCATTAACGTTCAAAATAATTATCATGGGAAATATACTTATTACTTTTTTTAAAACAAGTTTTGTGGTTGTTTCTATAGATTTTTTTTCTGATCCTTCTCTTGCTTTCTTTAATGGTTTGTTGGGTTTCTTTAGTTATATATTTGGATTTCTTTCTCTTTTTTATTTGCATATATATTAGTGATTTCTTGATTGGTGGTTACCATGATGTTTTCTGCATATAGCAGTCTATATTAAGTTGATGGTTGCTTAAGTTTAAACCCATTCTTTACTCCTCTCTCCCCTATGCTTTATTTTTTGTTCTCATTTTTTACCATCCTCTTATTATATGAATCCCTTGACTGATTTTTACAGAAATATATATCTATATCTCTATCTATCTATATCTATCTATCTATCTATCTATCTATCTTTCTATCTATATTTACCACTTTTGTGTTTCTTACTTTTCATACTCTCACTTATGGTCTTTCCTTTCCACTCAAAGAAACCCCTTTAATATTTCTTGTGGGGCTCATTTAGTGGTCATGAACTCCTTTGGTTTTTGTTTGTCTAAGAAACTCTTTTTTTCTCCTACTTTTCGGAATGATAGTCTTGCTGGTTAGAGTGTTCTTGGCTGAAGATTTTTCCCTTTCAGCTCTTTGACCGTATATATCATGCCTCTCCCTTGACCTACAAAGTTTCTACTGAAAAAGCTGCATATAGCATTATGGGGTTTCCTTTGTATGTAACTGTCTTCTTTTCTCTTGCTGCTTTTACTACTTTTTGTCATTTTAGTTAATATGTGTCTTGATGTGGACCTCTTTGGGTTGAATTTTGGGATGTGAGGATCTCTGTGCCCTCTGGATCTGGATATATTTTCTTCCCCAGATTAGGGAAGTTTTCAGCTATTATTTCTTCAAAGACATTTTCTGTCCCCTTATATCTCTCTTCTTCTGAAATTCCTATAAAATGGATGTTTTTACAATTGATGGAGTCACTGAGTTCCCTAAGACTATTCTCAATTCCCATAATTTCCTTTCCTCTCCTCTGCTCAGCTTGATTAATTTCTATTACTCTGTCTTCTGGTTCATTAATTTGTTCCTCTGCTTTGTCCAACCTAATTATTCCATCAGGTGTATTTTTAATTTCATTTATTGTGCTCTTGATCTCTGAGTGATTCTTTTTTATCTCTGTGTTAAGGGTCCTACTAATATCTTCTCCTTTTTTTCTCAAGTCCAGTGAGTATCTTTATGATCATTACGTTAAATTCACTATCAGGCATATATCTGTCTTGTGTTGGTCTCTTATTCTAGTATATTCCTGTTCTTTCATTTGGGAGATGCTTCTCTGTCTCTTCATATTGTCTGACTTTCTGTCTTGGTTGTTGTGTTTTAGGAAACTCAGCTATTTCTCTTGCTCTTAAAGATATTAGCCTCATGAAGAAGAGGTCCTTTGTTGCCCTGGCTCTTCAGGGAGTATATCCCATGTGTTCTACCTACGTGTGTTGTGCTGTTGAGTCTTGGCCTCTTTTTCCTTCAGTCCAGTTGTCTGTAGAGGCTCTCTTTGCCTGTTGTGGGTAGCAAAGTGTGTAGTGGTTTGCTTGAAAAAAGAACTGTATTCCTACCAATGCCAGAACTGAGATCCTGCAAACTGTCTGGATCAGGAGATATGGTGTTGGCAGGGTTTGCACTGGTTTTCTGGGGGGGCGGGGGGCACAGTACCAAGACTCAAGCTAGCATGCCTGGGAAGGGCAGATCCAGCAAAGTGCAGTGGGGTAGGGCTTGGTGCAGCAAGTTAGGTAAAGAGTGTGAGCACTGCTGGTTCCCACAGGTGGCAGTTATTTATGCTGGGCTGTAGGGGAGGGAAATAGCATCTGCTAGCTCCTTTGTTCCTAGCAGGGTCTCCCAGTGATCCCTGTCTCTCTAGGCTATGCTTTGAGATGAGCAAATCACTCTCCCTCCTATCTACACCTGGAGTTTTTCAAACTGCTTGTTCTATGTCATGTCTCCTCTTTGTCATGCTCCCTCTTTTTTAAAGGAAGGGAACTCTGCTTCCTAATGCCTTTTTAAGAAGTCCCGGTTTTAAGTCTGGCTGGTTTTAAGAACTCACAAAATTCAGCCCCTCTCACTTTCAAAGGCAAGTATTACTGAGATTCTTTCTTTCCATTCATGGTCCCTGAGGTGTGAAAGTCTATTTTCTGCCCTTCTCTGCTGCATCACTGGCTCCCTCCCCACCATGGATGGCCACAGTGCATTCACTCCAAGACTGTGTCTTTGCCCTTCCTACCTTTTTCAGTGTGACCTCTTCCCTGCTTTTAGTTGTGGAGTTTGTTCTTCCAGTCTTTGGGTTGCTTTCTGGGTTATTAATGCTGATATGGGTGTTATCTAGTTGTATCTGTGGGGGGAGGCGAGCTTAGGGTCTTCTTACTCCACCATCACCCCAGCCGACCTTTTGTTTATAATTCTTACATTTTTTTGAATTCAAACCAAAGATTATGATTAATCCAATAAATTATGTAATTTTATACCTCAGGATGATTGTATATAATGCTGCTTGAAGAGTAAAGTCAGAAAGAATCAAATTCCAAGTTTAAAATAAAAATGAACAGTATTGCATTTAGATATTATGTTAGTTCTCTATTGCTGCTTAAAAAATTACTTCAAAACTTAGTGGCTTAACCCAAGAAACATTTATTATCTCACTGCTTCTGTGGTCAGGAGTTCTAGAATAGCTCAGCTGGGTGGTTCTAGCTCATGGTCTCTCATGAGGTTTTAGTCAGGATGCCATTAGGGACTGTGGTCAACTGAAGGCCTGACTGGAGCTGGAGGATATCCTTCCAAGGCCAGCAGACCTTAGTTCCTCACCACATGGACCTTTTCTTGGGCTGTGGGAATTCCTCAGGACATGGCAGCTGGCTACTTCTAGAATGAATGATCTAAGAATCAGTAAGGAGCAAGTCATGATGCCTCTTATGGCCCAGACTCTGAAGATGCACATTGTCACTTCTGCTTATTCGTTTGTTAGAAGCTACCTACTAAATCAGCCCACACTCAAGCAGAGAGAGGTTAGACTCTACCCCTTGAAGGGAGGAATATCAAAGACTTTGTTGTCCTATTTTAAAATTATCATGGTGTGCCTGTCTGCCTTCAGCTCAGGTCATGATATTGGAGTCCTGGGATCAAGCCCTGCATCGGGTTCCCTGCTTAGCAGGGAGTCTAATTTTCTCTCCCCCTCTGCCCCTTCTCCTGCTCGTGCTCTCTTTCTCTCATAATAAAAAAAAATAAAATCTTAAAAAATAAACTATCATAGATGTCTCAGCCATATTTTTTTAAGAAATGGCTTTTTAAAAAAAATTTTTATTATTTTTTTGAGAGAGAGGGAATGAGAGAGAGAGTATGAGAAGGGGGAGGGTGAGAGGGAGAAGCAGATTTCCTGCTGAGCATGGAGCCTGATGTGGGACTCGACCCTGGGACTCCAGGATCATGACCTGAGCCGAAGGCAGTCGCTTAACCAACTGAGCCACCCAGGCACCCCTCTCAGCCATGTTCTTATGATATCAGGAGCATGATTACATCTAGACAAAAAACAACAACAAACAAACCCAGACTCTTATGGGAAGGAGGGCACTTCCTTTATCATGTCTGGTTTGTCCTCCTGATCAACAGTTGTCCCCCTCATGTTTTCTCCCAGGATGTGCAGGCCCTATGTTAGACTGTGCATTTCAAGGGTGAGTTAGAGAAAGAGTTGCTTTGCCTAAGAACCAATGTATGCAAGTATCATGCTGAGTATCTCGATTCTTTTTATCTTTACTTCCATCCTTTCAGATAAGTACTATGATTATCCCCACTTTGCAGATCAGGAAACAGGCTGCTCAGGGCAGTCAAATAACTGGCCCAAGGTCACTCGGTAAGTTGAGCAAGTAGGATTTGAATTAGGCCTGTCTAAGTGTTTCTGGCCTTCCTGGAGCTCACGGTCTTCTAAAGCACATACCACATGATCGGTTGCTGGTAGAGCGTGATAGAGCAAGGCACAAATGTGCATAAAGGAGGAAATAACCAGATTGCCTGGTGCCATACCACTTCCAGGGGCATCCTCCACAATGCGGGTCTTCTTGTCTACAGGTAGAAATTGAAGCTGTCATTCAGGCCTTCGGGTTGCGGCCCCCGCTGGCTTCTTCAGCTTCACTTCATCCAGCATCCTCCAACAAACCTGCCCTAGCAACGTGGAACTTCTCACTCTTCTCTGGACACATCGTGTTCTTCATACACCTGTGCCTCTGCATAGGCCATTCCCTCTTTCCAAAAGACCCTCTTCTTCTAGTCTGACAAATTGCCACAATGCCTTCATGACCCATCTCAAATAGTTCATGAAATTTCCCCAAAGCACTTTGCGCAGGCTTCCTTTTAGAGAATTTACTGGTAGCTGTTGTCATTGCACCCTGAATGGTGGCCAGGGCCTACAAGATTGTTAAAATTAGGTAAAATTGACTTTCCCTAACCATTTCCTCCCAAGTTTACAGCTGTGTGGAAGCCAAAGCCCTCCCTCATTTTTATGTAGATTCTCAGACTTACAAAGTTACATCAGCTCTTTTTTCCTGGGCTTCCTACTTCCTTATATGTGGTCTGTGTTTTCACTTTGTAATTCAGATGGGAAATTCGGCTCCCTCACTGGTCTCCAAGCAAAATCTGCTCGCACACAATACTAATCAATGCAAAAAGACTTTAGTGGAGAACTGAGGGAGTCACAATCTTTTAAAGTCCTGGGGCATCACCCTGGCCCTCTTCTGTCTTCTTTGGCTAATTGGTCATGGGATGTTCCCCCCTTTGCCCTTTCTTCATGCAGTACCAGTCCCCACCATTTCTCTGATATTCCCTTACTCTCTGAGGGAACAAAACTCTTCCAGAGCCTTTTTCAGGCAGAGCAGATGTAGGACACTTTCTCCTTCTACCCAAGAGCTTATCAAAGTGTTTTGTTTTGTTTTTTAAAGATTTTATTTATTTATTTGACAGAGAGAGATCACAAGTAGGCAGAGAGGCAGGCAGAAAGAGCAGAGGAAACAGGCTCCTTGCTGAGCAGAGAGCCCGATGTGGGCCTTGATCCCAGGACCCTGGGATCATGACCTGAGCTGAAGGCAGAGGCTTTAACCCACTGAGCCACCCAGGTGCCCTCAAAGTGTTTTCTTAAACAAAGGCAAATCCTTGCCAAAGAGGAATTTTGGAGCCAGCAGGTAGGATGATAATTTCCTCATGTTTACCTAACTATGTGTTCATGAGTGTTTTGCCCATGGGTCTGATTCAGGTCTTATTCAGTTCATTTTGGTTACCCCAGCTCCCTGCAGAGGGGCCTTAGTAACATTGACTGAATAAAGGAATTGGTGGTTGATGGGAATGATTGAAGAGGTTGATGTTAATTTGATTTGATGGTTCCCGGAGATCTTTACAGTGCAAAAGAAAGACCCTGACCAAGGATCTAAGCCCTACTTTTAGTCCCAGTGTTGCCTTTAATTTGCTGTGTACCCTATGGGCAGGTGTCCTTTCCTCTCTGTACCTTGGCTGTAAGATGAGAAGGTGGCTTCCAGTTACTCCTTTTTGTCCCACCAACCACTCTTGGTTCTGAATCCCACCTGATATCTGAAACTTCACATTGGGACCTGGCTGGCCTACTAGGTAGCTTATTGTTAAAATCCACCTGCTTGGCCAAGAGGTGCTTTTAAATCATCATAGGGAGGTGTGGGGGGAGTGGGTATTGGGACGTTTTCAGTTAGCTGTAACTGTGCCTCAGATAAACCTCATTGTCTACATACTGCCACTACACAAGAAAGGTTCAAAGCAGAGGGCCAACCTGGAATTGTTCTAGTTTATGGTTCTTATTTAGCGATGCCAGTTTTCTCCACCTGCACATGCCTCACCCCGCCCCCCAGTGTCTTAGCAAGCTGGATGTTGAATGAACTGACTTTTTAAAAAAGATTTTATTTATTTATTTGACAGAGAGAAACACAGTCAGAGAGGGAACACAAGCAGGGGGAGTGAGAGAGGGAGAAGCAGGCTTCCCACTGAGCAGGGAGCCCGATGTGGGGCTCAATCCGGGGACTCTGGGATCATGAGCTGAGCTGAAAGCAGAATGAACTGCCTTTTATCTGTCACCAGCTTTATGTAGTAAATCCCATCAGTCTTATACCCAGCCCTCAAGCAGTTGTGTCTGTCTATGCATGTACACACACCCACTTCCTTGACCAGGTTTATTGTCTCTGAAATTTCCTGAAACTTTCTGTAGGATCCCTCCCTTCCTCCATCCCTCCTTCCTGCCCTGCCTTCCTTCCTTCCTTCCCTCCCTCCCTCCTTCCTTCCTGTTTTCATCCCTTCCCTCCCTCCCCTCTGCCTTCCTTCCTTTCCTCCTTCCTTCCCTTCTTCATTCCTTCCCTCCCTCCCTCCTCCTTCCTTTCCTCTTTCCTTCCTTCCTCCCTTCCTTCCGTCCCTCCTTCTCCGCTTCTCCCCTCTCCTCTCTTCTTTCCTTCATTCCTCCCTCCCTCCCTCTCTCCCTTTCCTTCTTTCCTCCCTCCCTCCCTTTCCTCCCTTCCCTCTCTTTTCTCTCTCTCCCTTTTCTTTCTTTCCTTCTTTCTAGCCAGCTCCATCCCCGGCATGCGGCCCGATGTGAGGCTTGATCTCCTAAGCTGAGATCCATCCATGTCATTACAAATGGCCAGATTTCATTCTTTTTTATGGTTGAATAATATTCCATTTTATATTTATACCACAACTTCTTAATCCATTTATGAATCAGTGGACCCTTGGGTTGCCTCCATAATTTTGCTATTGTAAATAATGCTGCAATAAACGTAGGATTGCATGTATCCCTTTGAATTAGTGTTCTTGTATTTTGGGGGTAAATACCCAGTAGTGCAATTACTGGGTGGTAGGGTAATTCTATTTTTAACTCTTTGAGGAAGCCCTATACTGTTTTCCACAGTGGCTGTTCCAGTTTGCATTCTCACCAACAGTGCAAGACAATTCCCTTTTCTCCACATTCTTGCCAACACTTGTCTATTCATGTCTATTGCCCATTTTATTTTATTTATTTTTAAAAGTTTTATTTATTTATTTGACAGAGAGAAACACAGCTAGAGAGGGAACACAAGCAGGGAAAAGTGAGAGAGGGAGAAACAGGCTTCCCACTGAGCAGGGAGCCCAATACGGGGCTTGATCCAGGGACTCTGGGATCATGACCTGAGCTGAAGGCAGTTGCTTAACCAACTGAATCACCCAGGCACCCTGATTGCCCATTTTAAAATTCAATTATTTGCTTTTTGGATGTTATTCTTTATATATTTTACATGCTAACCCTTTATTGGATGTATCATTTGCAGATACCTTCTCCTATTCAGTAGGTTGCCCTTCAGTTTTGTGGATTGTTTACTTTGGTATGCGGATGCTTTTTAAAAAAAGTTTATTTATTTGAGAGGGAGAAAGAGAGTACAAGCAGGGAGATCAGCAGGCAGAGGGAGAGGGAGAAGCAAGCTCCCCACTGAGCAAGGAGCCCGATGAACAGCGTTTTGCACAGACCCAGAACAAACAACATTAAATTTTTTATGGAACCACACAGACCTCACATAGCCTGAGAAATCTTCAGAAAGAAAAACAAAACTTGGAGGCATCACAATTCCAGATTTCAAGTCATATTACAAAGCAATTCTAATTAAACAGTATGGAACTGGCATAGAAATAGACACATAGATCAATGGAATAGACCACGAGACCCAGAAATAAACCCACGATTATATGGTTAATCTTCAACAAAGGAGGAACGAATATACCATAGGGAAAAAAATCTCTTCGACAAATGGTACTGGGAAAACTAGACAGCCACACGCAAAAGAATGAAACTGGACCACTTCCTTTCACCATACACGAAAATAAACTCAAAATGGATTATGACCTAAATGTGAGATCTGAAATCATTAAAATCCTTGAAGAGAGCACAAGCAGTAATTTCTCTGACATCAGCTATAGCAACATTTTTTTTAGATTTTGTCTCCTTGAGACAAGGTATATAAAAGAAAAAATAAACTATTGGGACTACATCAAAATAAAAATCATATGCACAGGGCATCCGGATGGTTCAGTTGGTTAAGCATCTACCTTCAGCTCAGGTCATGAACCCAAGGTCCTGGAATTGAGCCCCACATCCGGCTCCTTGCTCAGAAAGGTAATCTTTTTAAGGAGGAGGGTGGGAAGGAATGGCATTCTAGGTAGAAAGAATAGCAGGAAAAAGGCACAGAGGATTTCAGGTATGTTCAAGGAATGTCGAGTGACTGAGGAATGCCTGAGCACAGGTCGTATGGGGTAGGAGAAGGAGTTGAGGAAGGGTGAGGTGGTGTCCAGCCTTGGGTGGCATTGTGGGAGACCTTATGGATTATGCAGCACTCATTCATCTACTTCCAGTAACAACTCCTGAGTTTCATTTAGGGATCTACTCAACCTTATTTTCAGTCCATGTTGGTTGGGTAGGGCAGACCCATCCATACATACAGCGGAGGCCCAGGCCAACCAATGAGTAGCACATCACTGCTAGCAGTGACATATGTCCACAGCAGACCAATCAGAGCCACCAAAGCTCAATTTTTCCTACATCTTCTACTTTTGATATAGGAGAAATGAACTCCCTTTTCCCTTAGGACTGGACCTAGGAGTGTGCAGGCTGGAGCAACTGCAACCATTTTGCCACTGTGAATGGATAGCATAACCAAGAAAGAGATTATAAATTAAAAAAAAAAAAAAAAAAGGAAAGCAAAGCTGAGTGATGGAGAGAAAGAACCTAGTTCTGACAAAACCAGCACATCTTAACTTCTCCAATATGTAAGACAGTAAGTATACACTCCTCCTCCTCTGCGTTAAGCTTTCTTAAGAAAGAAGGCTTTCTTCTCAGGCTAG
The DNA here is from genome assembly GCA_004023965.1 of Spilogale gracilis. NCBI lineage: Eukaryota > Metazoa > Chordata > Mammalia > Carnivora > Mephitidae > Spilogale > Spilogale gracilis. The sequence continues at coordinate 75,024 of PITA01008224.1, read as the reverse complement.
TTCAAGTTGCATCTTCTGTCACTTGCCACAAAAAGAGCTTTGACACAGTCATGCTAGGCATTTTTATTTTGTCCTGTAGGTGATGGAGTCATTGAAAGACTTCTGGCCCATGGGCTGGTCACATGAACCCACCTGTGTTTTGTCAAGCTTGCTCTGGTATCTGGTGGGAGAGACAAATATTCTGAAGGTGGACAGAATTCAAACCCCACCTGTGTCATTTTTTGACCCTGTGATCTCAAGAAGGGTATCAGTCAGGGTTCTATCAGAGAAACAGAACCTGTGGGAGAATATATGTGCATATATGGTGGGGGGAGTAGCGAGGGGAGAAGAAGGGAAGGGAGGGAGACATTGATTTATTGCAAAGAATTGCCTTTTGGGATTATGGGTGCTGGCAAGTGTGGAATCTTAGGGCAGGCCAGAAGGCTGAAAATTCTCAAGTGGGAGTCGAAGCAGGTAGCCAGAGGTGGATTTCTTCCTCCTCCAGGAAACCTCAGTTTTGCTCTTAAGGCATTTTTACTGATTGGATGAGTCCTATCCAGGTTTTGAGGATAGTCTCCATTATCTCAAAGTCAAGTGAATTTAGGTATTAACCACATCTCCAGAATAAATTGACAGCAACACTTAGATTTGATTGCATGTCTTAATCAAATAACTGGGTACTACAGAAGAGCCAGATCAGCAACCATCACAGGCATTTGCTTATTTCCATGTTTTCTCAGCTATAAATTGAAATACTGATCCTTACTTACCTTATACATGGAAATATACATAAAGTAAGAGGATAGTGCTTGATGCAGTAGCAGCTCGATGTTTGTTTTAATTTGTAAGTCTTTATTCTGAATCAGGCCCTATTCTAAGAAAGTACTCTGATATGACCAATGTCATCAGGTAGCTTTTTGGGAATTCTGGCTTAACAACTTTTTAAAAGTTTGACATAAGAGAGGAAAGATGAACATATGCAGACCTTCTGCTCTACCAATTCCTTTTCTAGGTATATACCCTAAAAACGCTCACACACATGAACCAGGACACGTGTACAAGGATATTCACAGCCGGGGGCACCTGGGCACCTCAATAGGTTAAGTGTCTGCCTTTGGCTTCCTGAGTTGGACTCCCTGCTCAGGAGTAAGTCTGCTTGTCCATCTCCCTATGCCCCTCCCCACTCAGGCTTTCTCTATCTTGCACTCTCTCTCTCTCAAACAAATCTTTTGAAAAAAAGAATGTTCATAGGAGTAAATAAGTCAGTTTGATGAATAAATTGGGGTAGAGTGACCCATGAGTTATATGCAGTAAGGAAAAAGGAATGAACTTTAAAAAATGTGGCCTAATCTTTTTTTAATTTTTTTTATTTTTTAAAGATTTATTTATTTACTTGACAGAGAGAGAGGGAGCACAATAGGGGGAGCAGTAAAGGGAGAGAAAAAAGCAGGCTCCCTGCTGAGCAGAGAGCCCGAGAAGGACCCTGGGGTCATGACCTGAGCTAGAGACAGCTGCTTAACTAAATGAGTCACCCAGTGGCCCTTTAAAAAATTTTTTTGTTCAGTAATTTGAGAGAAAGAGAAAGAGTCATGAGGGTGGGGCAGACAAAGAAGACAAGGAGACTCCTCACTGAGTGGGGAGCTTGATCTGGGACTCGACCTCAGGACCCAGAGATCATGACCTGAGCTGCAGTCAAACACTTAACCAACTGAACCACCCAGGTGCCCCTGGATTAATCTTAATAACAGTATTGAGTGAGAGAAGGAAGTCTCAGAAGATTACATTTATCATAAAACTTTTTATGAAGCTCAAAACAGCAACACAGCATGTTGACTGAGCATAGTAGGTACCATGATAATGCTATTTTTCAAAAGAGAAAAAGCATTTACTGTTCTTTAGGTCTTTGAATCTACGCATGTCCCTGAAGTAAGTATTCCAGCCACGGGAGACTGAGGCGTAGAGAGGTTGTCACACACAAAAGCATAAGACTGGCTTCTGGAACTTGAACCTTTGTGTGAGTTGAGGTTACTGGCCTGAGTAGCCCATGGGGTGATTATCATCTCTCCATCCGGATGGAAAGCCACCCACCACTCTGCTCTAGGGCCCAGCCCACCTGGATGCAGCGCTGTCCGGGGCCTGGTGCATTCACCTGCAGCCAGCACTGGGCAGCGAGACACTGCTAGAGTGGCACCAGCTGTCAGGCATGCCCACTGTCTCCTTCTTCCTGGACCTGGAGGGCCACAATGAGCCCGCAGCCCTGGCCAGGCCCAATCTGGTGGCTGAAGTGGACAGCTGTGTCTAGAGCATGGCAGCCAAGTAGGACACTCCCTAGGGCCCCAGTCTTACTCGAGGGGCTCCTCCAGGCCATCCAGCAGCAGGAGAGAGGGCTGGGCCCAGGGCCTCATGGGAAGAGCACAGAAGCTGGAGGAGTTCATGGATTAAGGCTGGGTACTGGAAGCAGATCTTCTATAGCCGCAGGGGGTGGAACACTTAGAGCAGCTCGGTTTACAGGAGTAAGTGAGGTCTTGGCAGTAGTTTAGAAGAGCAGGATTCAGTTGGGATAAGAATATATTTTTCCAACCTGGATGCTTTTTAAATAAAAGTAATATACATATATGGGAAAAAAGTTAAACCAATTCAAATCGGTAATCACTGAGAAGTTAGTTTCCCTCCTACTCCAGAAGGTCAGGCCTTTTACTCAGAAGTAATCAATGTTGATAATGACATTCTCGGATTTTGTTCTAGATGTGTAGACACACACATACACACACACACACACACACACACACCTTTTTTCACATCCAGTTTCCCCACTACCTCCCTGTCCCTGCCAAGAATCTTGCTCTTTTAATTTAACAGTATATTTTGGAGAATGTTCCATTTTTTCACATACATACAAATGTACTTATTCTATCTTATTTTTTTATTTTTGGTTTTTTGTTTTTTTTTTAATATTTTATTTATTTGATGGAGAGAAACATAGCCAGAGAGGGAACACAAGCAGGGGGAGCGAGAGAGGGAGAAGCAGGCCTCCTGCCGAGTAGGGAGCCCAATGCGGGACCCGATCCCGGGTTTCCGGGATCATGACCTGAGCCGAAGGCAGTTGCTCAACCAACTGAGCCACCCAGGTACCCCTATTTTTATTATTTTTTTAAGTCGGCCTCATATCCAGCATGGGACCCAGTGTGGGGCTTGAACTCCCAACCCTGAGATTAAGACCTGAGCTGAGATCAGGAGTTGAATACTTAATCTACACTCACAAAAGTACTTCTTTTAAGAAATGGCTACAAAATGTTCTATCGTGTGGTTAAACAATTATTTAAAAAGTCCCTGACTGATGGTCACTTAGATTCCTAACATTTTCTGCTGTTATAAATAATACAAGAATTAACATCTTTGTATATAAATATATTTGCATAATGTACAAGAACATCTGTAAGATAAATTTTTAGAACTGGAAGTGGTGCATTGAAGGGTTTGCACATTTGGAATGTCAATAAATGATACTAACTAGTCCTTCAAAAAAAATTGCAGTAGTAACATTATAGCAGGTGCTTGCTTCCCTACCCCCTTATCTACACGGCCATCCTGGATTTATTTATTTATTTATTTATTTATTTATTTATTTATTTATTTATTTATTTATGATTTTATTTATTTGACAGAGAGATCACAAGTAGGCAGAGAGGCCAGCAGAGAGAGAGGAGGAAGCAGGCTCCTCGCTGAGCAGAGAGCCCGATGCGGGCCTCGATCCCAAGACTCCGAGATCATGACCTAAGCCGAAAGCAGAGGCCTTAACCCACTGAGCTACCCAGGTGCCCTATTTTTGTTTTTAAAAGATTTTATTTATTTATTTCACAGACAGAAGCACAGCTAGGGAGGGAACACAAGCAGGGGGAGTGAGAGAGGGAGAAGCAGGCTTCCCACTGAGCCTGATGGCGGGGCTCCATCCCAGGACTCCGGGATTATGACTTGAGCTGAAGGCAGATGCCCAACAACTGAGCCACCCAGGCACCCCCATCCTGGATTTAAACCCACCTTTTTTCTTTTAAAGTACCAAAATATCTATTCAAAAGAAGAGGCATCGTATCAATCCCTTCTCAGGGCAAGACCTGCAGTTTCGTTTGGATTTTTGCTTTCTGAGAGCAGAGCTCAACCTTCTGCCCTGTGCTGTGTTCACCATTCTAAAGGGTTGGGGGAGGTGACAGAATAACTCCAGGTCACCAGGCTAAAGGGCAGGCTAGACCCCAGGCCTGTGCCTTGCCTGATGAGAGAAATGCAAACAAGCCCAGTTCTATTATAGAACACAGAGCCATTGTTCGGAGACCACAAATTGCTGACTTGCTCCTGCAAACAATCGATAGTCAGAAGCCCAGTCCAGGAATTCTAAAGCTGCACCCTGCATAAAGAGCTGGGGGGCGGAGGCAGGGAGGGACAGCGACACTCTTAGGTGAAACCAGCTGCAAAGGCACTGGTGGTATTCCTAGAGAGCCACGAAAAAGACCCTGTCCCTGTCTCTACAGATCCCAGAATCAGAGGCTGCCAAAACTGGAGTGGATCAGGAAATTATCATAGCCTAAGAGAGGGCACAGGTATAGGTAGAGTGCCAGGGCAGTTCCAAGAAGTGTGAGAGAGTGCACCACACGCGGTGGTTATTAGAAGATACACCTGGGCTCAAATCCTGACTCAGTCACTGACCAGCTCTCTGACCTTGGGCACAGCACTCCATCTCTCTCCGTCTCAGTTTCCCATCTATAGGATATACATCATAACACTTACTGCGTGAGGTCATTGTGAGGATTTGAATGATTATGTTTGTAAATAACAGCTTGGCTCTTTGTAAGGGTTTAATGAGTTATTATTATCATTGTTGTTGTTAATAATAACAATAGGAGCTCAGGCTGTGAGCTAAAGAAAGTTTCTTGGAGGAGGGCCATTTAAACTAGATCTTAAGAAACTGGGAAGAGTTGGCACACTGGAATGAATAAAGAGAATGGTTGAAGTTCATGTGTAAGTCTCTCTTGTAGCTTCCTGGACCTGACCAGGAGACATGCCAAGGACTCATGAGGAAGCCAGTGTGGAGAGGAGGGCAGAGTACAGATGGGAAAATTCTGCTGTGGAACGTACTAGTCCTCACTTGAATGAGACCTACAGTGACACTGGCATCTGGGGTCCAAATTAGAACATGGAGTTGAGTGCAGTTATAGGAATATGCAGTGTAAATGTTTTCCCTCATTAGGAGCCCCTTTTGAGAGGACTTGACCCTTTGGGGTTCTTGAGAGTAAGAGGAAGCAGCATATCTTAGAGTGGGCTCATGATACTTAGTGATATCATGGAAACAAGTTCTGGATTTCCCACGGAGCTCAGTGAGGTACATTTCCAACAAACTGTCTATGTCTCCAGTATTTCATCTTCCATTACAACATGACACAGTCTTCTTCCATTGCCAGCCCTTGGTTGCCATGACAACCCACACCTCATGATAGGCATGTTATAAAGAAAATGGAAACCAATGCTCAGTAACGTTTCCCCTGCCCCAGCCCCTTTGGAGATGATAGTTATTGCATCTTATCCCATGAAACTTTGGCATCTTATGCCCCTTTCTGTGAAAATTCCCAGATGGAACCAGATTGCACCACACATCATGGGAAGAGGTGGGTTTTCCTTTAGCAGATGAACACCGTGATTCAATAAATCCTGAATGTAAGCTAGGAGACAGATGCGGCTTAATGTGAGGTTCCCAGTCGTCTGCCTATTTAACACGTGGGAAAATGCAGGCAACAGATGCTATAACTACCTAATGCCAGATTTGCCAGGAGAGCTTGGGCTCCTTAGACAATAATTTAGCAAGCCATGTCAAAGGGCTTCCTCAATTTGTACTGAAAACATCTCACTTGCAATGCCTGTATCATAGCAGGTGGCAAGAGACATCTATGTTCCAGAGAAGTTGTTCTTAGGAAGCAGAATCTCAACCTACAACTGGAGAGATGGGTCCAGGGACCAGAGTGTAGACAGAAGGACTTACAGAGCTAGACCATCTTCTAGACCCAGGCAAGGAAACTGGGGTTCAGACAAACCTTTGGTTTCTGGCAGAAGAACTGAACCAACCCCGGGGCATGGGGATATCAGCTCTTTGTAGGCTCACTGCACCAGGCTTGGGGCAGTGAGATCAACTTCACCTTGGCTTGGTGTACTGAAACAATCCCTCTACTGAAACTTCTATGTGAGTTTCTCTTGTATGGATACTATGGGAGTATTTGTTTTGATTAAGTTTGATTATTACATGTGAAAAGAAACAGTGAGCTGATAGAATCATGAAGGTCATTAGTCCCAAGCTGAGAGAGCAGTCAGTGATGTCAGTTGCCCAAGTTCCTTCTCTGTCATGGCTCCACCATTCTCAGCATACGGCCTTCACGTCATCGTCCGTGACGGCTACTCCTGCCACATGTCTGCATCCAGGTAGCGTGAGGGAGGGACAAAGAGGGGCAGACTCCCTCAACTTATGGATATGCCTCAGAAGTGGCTAGCACCACTTCTCACATCCTGTTGGTCAAATTTTAGTCACATGGCCATACATAGCTGCAAGGGAGGCTGGGAAATATGGTCTTTCTTTTGGGTAGATAAGTGCCTGGCTAAAATTCATTTCTTATTACGGAAAGAAGTAGGGAGAAACGGATGCAGAGGGGCACCTCGCAGCCTCTACTATAGTCAGTTTATTGTCTGTTTTCCTAAGGGACTAGATATCCTGAAGTCATAGGGTAGGGATGTCCTCCTGGGAGGACAAGTCTCTTTTTGGAGGGGGTGATGATCCTCTGTGACAATTGTGAGAGAATAGTTAAGTACCAGAGGGGAAAAAAACAGGTGTGAAAGTTATGCTGGAGACAAGCAAGTGAAATACCAGCTGTCTCTCTGGGTTTTTTTCCAGGAGTGGGGACTCAGAGCCGTCTTTATAGGCTGAATAGGACCTTTGTTGGCCTCTGACGCACATACAGAGTGAAGCCTCCCCATCAGGTGTTCCAAGCTGAAGAGGAGTAAACCTGACCTGAAGGTGGTCTAGCTCTCGTTGTTCTTAATGTCTGTTTCCATGTTGCCATCCCCTGAGCCCTTGGGCAAGTCTTACCTACAGGTGTGTGGTTACAGCTCTTCCATGTGGAATTATAAGAGAGGGTATCTATCCACATTTGAAGGCAGGCTCCATTAAGGCAGGCCCCTTTTGTTGCACAATGGTGAAAGGCACATGCCTTTCGTAAATTGTTTCTGTGGCATTTAACCTCTGCTGCTTCCCTCTCTTGACACCCCCTAGCAGCTCTTCTCTGTGACAGTGACTTAGAGGGAAATACTTAGTGATTGAACTGAACAAACCCACCCCACACAAAACCCTTTATAGTCTGGTTCCAAGGTACATTTTAGTTCATTCCCCGAGCCTAGACTCTGCCTAGTCCCTAGCCTCAACTGTCTGAGTAAAGTAAGAGCAGTATTGATAATTATCCTACATTGAGTGCATAACAGGTGCTAGGTGTTGTTTTGAGTGTGTACATTGACTCCTCTGAGGCTTCCAGAACTCTATCAGATGAATGTAATTATTATCCCCAGTTGTCTGATGAGGAACTAGTCTCAGATGGAATACTTTGCTGAAGGTCACATAGCCAGCAAGTGGGAGAACCAAGACTTGACGTCAGGTAGTCTGCCTAGACCCTCAACCATTCCTAGGACCTTCCCTCCTTCCCATCTCGTGCCTCTGTTTCTGAGATGGCCTTGTTCTTTCCTGTCCCTGAGTCTGGGCTCTGCCAGAATACCTTTCCCTACTTTCTGGTTCTAGCAAGCTCTACCTGCCCTTTATCTTATTCATTTATCTATTTTTTAAAATATTTTATTTATTTATTTGGCAGAGAGAAACACAGCTCAAGAGGGAACACAAGCAGGGGGAAGGAGAGAGGAAGAAGCAGGCTTCCCACCGAGCAGGAAGCCCAATGAGGTGCTTGATCCCAGGACTCTGGGATCATGACCTGAGCTGAAGGCAGACACTTAATGACTGAGCCACCCAGGTGCCCCATCTACCTGCCCTTTAATGCCCAGCCGAGATAGTGTGTCCCTGACCCTACCTGCCTCTCCAGCAGGGGAGGGAGACAGCCCCTCTTTCTTCTTTGTTCCCTTTACTGGTTGTTCCCAGCCCTGTACTGGGGGCTCTCCTGAATCAGGGACCCCATCTCATGCCTTGGTATCCCCAACCCTTGGCATAGTGAGTGTATGTGGAAGGTCTTTTGTGTTTGTTGAATGAGTAACTGACCCCACTATATCACACACAAGGAAACAAGTCCAGAGAGGCTGAGGGTCTTGTCTACATCACAAAACAAGTGAGAGAAAGAGCCAAGGCTAGCTCCCAAGACTCCTGACTCCCAGCCCTGCTCTCTCTAATACACAACCACCATGTCTCTGTGTGGAAAGTTTGGAAAAGCCTTCCTGCATCTTTGAGCATTTCTTAATTCTGTCTTACATTCACCCCAAAAATGACCTCTTTGAGAGTGCTGGTGGGAGAGTGAGTTTTGGCAAGTCTTGTCTGGGAGTCATGAGGCAACAGGGAAAAATAGACAAACAATCCTGGGTTGTATTTTGCTGACCCGGTCCTCAAAAACAGCAGAACAAAACACTCAAAGCTTGAGCTGGGGCCTCTGGCCAGCAGGGCACCAAATCAACTTGGATGGAATTCACTAAATGGATCGTTCTCCCTTTCTTAAAATGGTGGGGACTTTAGGGAGGAAATGTTTTCTAGTTTGGATTTTCTTAAAGGCAAGGCAAAAAAATATTGAACATTTCCCAAGGCCCTAGAAGCTTCCAAACAAACAAGCTCTTCCCCATCTCACTGCCCCATCCTGCCCTGTCTCCCTGCCAAATTCGAGTCCACTGTGTTCCTGGATATAAAAGCACCCACACCATCTGGTCAGAGAAGGCCAGAGAAAGAGCTGATCACTGTTAATCACAGTTGGAAAAAAATCTGAAAAATTATTAAGGGAACATTAAGTTCTTTTATTAACTCTCAACTCCAGGCTTCTGTACAAATACAGTAATGTGACCCTGATGAGAACACAGGCTTTTGAGACAGATCAGAGGAGGAATCCTGGTCCTACCACTTCCTAGCTGTGTGACTTTGAGCAGGTTAATCACCATCTCTGAGGCTAAGTTTTATTATCTGTAAAACTGGTTATAATACCTATTGCACAGGTTGTTGTGAGAACTGAATGAGATAAAGCAAATGTGGTCCCAATGTTGTGCCTGATACCTAATGCATGCTTAATCAACATTAACTATTATTATTCTTATTATTATTTGCACATGATGTTCTTTATGGCTAAAATGCCCTTCCTTGCCATGTCTGCCTATGAAACATCTACTCGTCCTTCAATACCCATCGCAAGGACATCCTGCTTGGGGAGGCATTTCATCCACTGTTTCCTCTCCCAGTGTGGTCCCTGGTTCTCTTAGCTCTCCCTCACCCTTCTCCTCTCTGCCTTTCTAACAGAGCAGGGATCTCACTGGGTAGAAATCATTTGTTTCCCTGCCTGTCTTCCTCAGGGGGTACTGTCAGCCGGGAAAACAGGCTCAGATCTGTACCCTCAGGCCTTAGGGAATGCTAAGATCATTTCTGTTAAGATTAAATGAGATCCTATAGGTAATGCTCTTGATGGTACCTGGCCAGTGGTAGCTACTACTTAGCACTGGATTTTAATGACAGGTTACATACCAGAGTGGAGCATCTGACTGTGTTTGCATTAGGGAAATAATTACACACTGTGCAATTTCAAGGCAGTGTGAAGAGAGAGAAGAGCAGTACTCTAGGAGACAAGAACCCTGGAAACAAGGTGTGTGTGTGTGTGTGTGTGTGTGTGTGTGTGTATTTTCTGTTCTCAACCCCACCACTGTGGTCTATCTTCTCATCTCTGCACCAGGCCCCTGCTGGTGATACCACACGCGGAGGGATCAGAGACAGAGGGGTCACCGGGAGCCCATCAGGGCTGGCCAGGGGGCTGAGAAGCAGCCCTGGGGAGTGGCAGTGCTGTGGGCCTGAGCCGTGAGGCGTTCCCTGTGGTGGGGGTGGGGGTTCAGAGAGTGGGTTGTGGCGCCAGCTTCCTACAAATCCCCCTTCAGCCTCTTCCTGGTTGTTTGACTTCTCGGTGCCTCCACTTCCTCCCTGGACTAGTCACCCTGGGGCTGCCCTCACAAAGTACCACAGGCTGTGCAGCTTAAACAACAGAAGTGTATTTTTTCTCATAGTTCTGGAGGTTAGAAGTCCAAAGTCAAGATGTTGGCAAGGGTCGTCGTCTTCTTAGGCCTCCCTCCTTGGCTTGCAAGTGGCAGACTTCTCCTTTGGGTCATTGCTGGGTCTTCCCTCCTGTGTCTGTCTCTATCCAAATTTCTTCTTATAAAGACACAAGTCATGTTGGATTAGAGTTCACCCTAATGACCTTATTTGACTTTATTACCTCTTTGAAGACTCTCCAAGTACAGTTACATTCTTAGGTAACGGGGGTTACTTCAACATATGCATTTTGGGGAAGATACAATTTATCCCATAACACTCACCTGTAAAACAGAGCTCAAAAATTGTTCCTACTTCACAGGGCTCTGGTGAGGATTAAAAATACTCATGACAATAAAATACTTGGAATGTTGCTGGCTCCATAGTGTTAGCCCTTATTGTTGTGAGTCGTGTTTCTTCGCATCAGATGAGGTGAGGGGGCCCTGTGATGGGCACCGGGGAGGGAGGTGGGGTGAAGCAGGTCCAGCCCACAGGAAGCTGCCCAGCACTGCCACTGACCAGCTTTGTGGCCCTGGCCAATTTCCCTATTGGAGGGTGCCAGGGGAAGAGCTCTGAGGAAAGTGAGCCTCCAAATAGCCTATGGGAAAGAAACAGCCCATAGATCTGCAGTGACGCTGGTCTGGACAGTCCAGGTTGGATCTCACTTATATCTAAGACTGTTGCAAGACACAAATTTATTTTATGTTCCACCACATAAGAATAAATGCTGCCAATTATAGTTGTAAGATATTATCTGTTGTCAAGTCCTGTCCTTGTTTCAGAGGTTCTGGAATTTGAAAAAAAATATGTCTTAGAAATGATGAAAGAGAGTATGTCCTTTTTCTTTGCTTTTGGCAACAAGCATCTGCCCAAGGGGAGTAGGCAAGGCCATTTGGCCTTCAGCCTCAGATTTTGGCTGTTGTTCAATGTCAGATTTATGCAGGGAAGTAGGGTGGTGAGGAATCATCCCAGCTGAGGCTTATCACTTGCCACCATAGTTAAACCCATGGCTAAAAAGCTGCTTACACCCCACTTGAGCTTTTGGTGGGCCTTATGAAGTGAGCTCATGGCTCTGGAGCCCAACCGATCTGGGGTCTGGTTCCAAGGCTGCTCCTCGCCAACCAAGAAGTTGAAAGAAGAAGGAGTCTGGTGTGCAAAGAGGGCTTTGCTGAACATGGCATGCACAAGATGGAGTATGGAGAGAAGGCTGGGAATTAGGTGTTCTGAGTTCCTTCCTGGCAATGTAACTGGGACAAGCCTCTCCACCACTCTGGATCTGTATCCTCATAGGGAAAGCAGTGGAGTTCACTCATTTATTCAGCAAACACGAACTGAGGAGCTCCCTTTGAGGGCAGTGTGCTGAAGGCTGAGGATATGTATATGGGTTGTGAGAAGCCATCCCTGCTTTAGGAGAGCAAGGAGTACAGAGAAGAAGGAAAGAGGAGGGAACCAGACACATTCCATGCATTTTCTCGTTTAGTCCTTATAATTGCAGCCGGTAGGTAAATATAGGTATTTTTATCCCTGCTTGGTAGATGATGTCATCGAGACAGAAAGATGGTGGTGCTTGCCAGGGTCGCATGGCACAGCCAAGACTTGGACTGGTCTGCTTGACTGAAGGCCAGTTCTTTCCTCTTTGCTTTTCATGGTCAGTTATGTTTCCTTCTAGCAAAACACTCTCAGGTCCTATGCCAGAAAAAGAGACAATGGATGCCACATTCTGATAGTCCTCTCAGTAAGGGAGCCCGTCTCTCTGCTCAGGAGTGATGATGGGCATGCAGCTGGTCTAACCCACTTCTTCTTCAGAGAAGGGGATACCACATACCAGGGGAATGAGCCTCACCCTCACAAAAGCTTCTAGACTTCACTCAGGGGAGTGCCAGTAGGTAGGTGTGACATGCCATCTGAATGACTTCACTTTGCCTGTGGTTTTAACCCCAGCAGCACTTAGTAGAGTCCATTGTTTCACATTGGAAAGTACAAAAATCCCAGGATGACTCCATCACCAAGTAACATGTCAGGATGAAAGGCTAGGAGAAGACATGCAGGGCCAGTCCTGTGCCTAAAGCCCCTTAGGCCCCATCAAGGGACTTGTGGTCTCTGTTCACATAGTTCTGGAGCTAGGAGGGTCATTTTTCTATCCAGCTTTGCCTAGAAGAGATGGCTAGCTGGTAGAGATGAACTTCATCTTGCTTCATTTTGTCAATAAAGCTTTCAGGCCAGGATAGTGAAGGGATTTGCCCAAGGACACCCAGAACATCAGTGGAAAAGTCTGCATCAGAGTCCTTGCACTTGGAAATCCAGTTCTGTTCTTGGCCTCACAGCTGAGTAGAAATAATCCTGAAGGATTCAGACTGGGTTCTTTCCTCAGCTTGGCCACTTAACTTGCTTTAAATGACATTTAATTCAATAGCCAAGGGCCTACTATGCGCCGGGCATGTACTTACACGTGGTGTGGTCACAGGACAGTCATTTCCTCTCCCTGAACTTGTTTCTTTGTCTTTGAAAAAAAGCCCCTCCTGGCTGTTTCTCTCAGAGCGTGCTATGAGGATTAAGTGAGGAAAAGGAAGCAAAGTGCTTTGTACCCTGGAAAGTGGTGTGTACACTGGGGAGCTGTAGCTAAAGAATAGCTAATGGCCATCCCATTTGTGGTCCAGTCTGCCTTAGCACTGCCCACGATACTGGAATTTGTTTACCTGTCTCTCTCCCGCTGTACTCCCCCCACGGGGGGCGTGGGAGTAAGTCTGGGTTCATCTTTGATTTCCCAGAGCCCCACCCGGGGTTTAGAATGTGGCAGGTGCTTAACAGAGTATATGGATAAACAGAACGTGTGATGGTCCAATTCTCAGATCTGTGGAGATGCCAACCAGAAGAGCACTGGAAGACCAGAGGAGGAAGGGCTCAGTGGGAAGGTGGTGGAGGGTGAGAATGGTGTCCATTGTGGGTGGGCGGGGCTTCAGAGGAGAGGGTGGGACACTCCAAGCAATGGGAGTGGTTTGGACAAAGGTCAGGTGATGGAAATCCACGTGGATTATGCAGGGGACACAGAGAGTGGGCAGGTAAGACAGAAGAGATGAGGACAGAAAGAAGATTGATGGTAATAAGTAATGTCATAAGTATATGCTTTACCAGGCACTGTTCAAAAAGCTATAGATTTATTCCTCATTGAACCCTTGTAACAACCCCACCTCCACTTTATAGATAAGGAAACAGAGGTTAAGGAACTTGCCCAAGGTTACATAGCAAAGTCGGGATTTGACTTCAGGCAGTCTGACTGCGGAGTCTATACTCTTAAATTAGGCTGAAGTCGGGGCGCCTGGGTGGCTCAGTTGTTAAGCATCTGCCTTCAGCTCAGGTCATGATCCCAGAGCCCTGGGATCAAACCCTGCATTAGGTTCCCTGCTCAGCGGGAAGCCTGCTTCTCCCTCTCTCACTCCCATTGCTTGTGTTCCCCTCTCTGTCAAATAAATAGAGTCTAAAAAAAAAAAAAGAAAAAAAAAGGTAGGCTGAAGCCTATTTGCAAAGGGCTAGGAACTTTGGAATGTTTTGTAAGCTCTAGGAAAAAGTTTGAGCAACACTTTGGAGCAAGAGGGATTTTGAGTAAGAGAGGACAGACATCCTGGGATAAGAAAGTCTTATTTTGTAGGTGGCAGAGGTCCTTCAAGCACCTCTGGAGCACCTTCTGTGTGCTGGGCACTGGGAATACAGAGAGCAAGACAGAGCCCCTGCCCTCCCAAGCATGCCTCTCGTGAGCTGGAGTAGGCTCCCTCTGGCTCTCCAGAGCCCAGTGTGAGCATCTTTTTCCTGATGACCAGGGACTTCACTTTGGTGACTTGAAGTCACGGCCAATGCTACAAATCAGGGCTTTTGTCTGGGGGCTGGCTGACACATCTTGAGCAGCAGAGTGCTGACTGGGAACAGCCGCAGCGTGATGGTAAAGGTCCTCACCGGATGCAGGGCAGTAGAGAGCCGGTTGGGACTAACTACGTGGTGAGCTGAGGAGGCCCTGCTTCTGCAGAGCGCTGAGGGATGAGCAGATGTTTGCTATGAAGACAGGGCAGGAAGGGGCAGTTCAGGCAGAGGAGTGCAATGGCACAGCATATTCATTCCAGAGTTCTGTGACAGGACACTCTGGATGTGAGGGAGCTTGGGAATCTAGGCAGTACCAAACAAATGGGTGTTTATTAAGCAAATCCACTATCGGATTTATAAAGTGAACTAATTGGGGCTGGGGAGAGGGTACCCATGTCACAACACATCAACCTTTGTCTCTAGCTGGCAGGATCTTAGAGGATTTCCAGTGTGACTCAACTGGGCCTTTACCCAAAGCCTCAGTAAAAGGGAAGCTAGGTTTTGGGGAGGGACCTGGCCTGAGAATGGACTAGAACACTCTAGGGCTGCCAGCTAACTGGGAAATGTTGACAGAAGCTTTGAAATGCCTTGTATATTGGGGTGGGAAGGCCAGGGAAGCTGGCGGGAAACAGGGCCAGGTTAAATGAGGGTCATGCACTTCCTGCTCCGAAATCAGAGCCAGAAAGCGGCATCACAAGGTTGTGTTGTCTTTTGTGTCAGATGGGCTTCTGAGTGCTGTGAGCTGCTCAGTGAACCTCTGGCTTCCAGACGCCAACTTTTCTCAGGGTCCCCTTGGTCCCTGTGCCCCAGACAGTGGTGAACATGGCAGCAGACTGTCTCCATGGTTTTCTGCTTGGTGCCACACTGTCCTAAGGGTTCTGAGGGAGACTGAGGTCACTGGGTTGTCTAGGCAGATGGAGCTGCCTGAGCCAGGACCCCATAGGACCTGGAAAAAAGACAGCCCCTCCCTTTGATGGGCTGGTTATTTTGGTTGTTTTGCTCTGCAAGACCATCACAGGGCTTCATTTCTCTGCCAACTGCTCCCACCAGCCCTGTGGCTCCCCCAACCCCCCGCCAAGCCCACCCCCTTCCCCAGGCCGATTCAGGTGCTCGGTGCAGAGAACCACAGGAAAGGGTTGGGCTGTGCTGAGAAGCGGGTCTCAGGCGGACCTTGGCCCAGCCCCTAATTATAGTAGCCGGTTTAGGAGTACTTTATAAAAGAAAGCTGTACGTTTGGGGTGAACCAAGGAGCAGTTGTAAAAGTGCTAGGTTTACAAAGCAGAGTGACTGCATCCTGGCCTGTGGGGCTGTGTTGGGCAGTCGGGGTATGTGGGGTGGTAAGGGAGCACCATGGCCACCTCTCCACAGAGAGTTCTGGCCTGAAGGCAGAACAGAGGGGCACAAGGCTTACCCTTCATAAAAGGGCAAAGGGTTTTTCATGGCTCTGAGGGTGTGAGGTCATAGGAAGGTCACAGGAAGCAGTGCCTGAGGTAGCCTTCAAGCATGCAGGGGCTCTTTGTTGTGGCTGGCCTCAGGAAGTGGGAACACCAAGAGGCCTCAGGGTTCCCTCAGGCACCCCTTCTGACCATCCCTCTGCATGCTTGGCAGCACGCCTGGGAACAGAGCGGTCACAAGCTCCCGTGTGCCTGGAACTGCCCTTCAGTGGGAGTGCAGCCCCTTGGCTGTGCACAGGGCTAAACTGAGTCATCTTGGGATGGCTGATCACCATGAAGTCTTGTTTAGGGCAGGGATATGCTCACAGGATGCATATCCCTGCCTCCCAGGGCATGCTCGCTGCAGGTCCCTGGTCCTCTGGGATGGTCCATCTGTAACCACTCTGTGCTCTGTCTTGGGTGTGCCAGGCCAAGTGGCTGCATGGGCCGGAGAGGCATGCATGGTGGGTGTGCGGGCTGTGCCGCCAGTCACTCCTCTGATGCTGGGGCTCAGTGCGGGGGCTCCCCCTTCCTACCTGCCTACCAGGTCTCTGCTCGTGCTTTTTCTGGTGCCCATCATACCCTGCTCAGCTCTCTCACAATCCAACCTACGCTTAAAAGCTCAACTTGGCCATCCATCAAGCCCTTTGTGAGAACTGAGCTCGCTTTCCCCGGGTTCCCACAGTGCATTTTGTGGTGCTCTAAGCCTTTTCCAGACTGAACTCATTTGTGGCCATTTGCCTCCTCAGGGCCCACACACCAGGTGCTCCAGACAGGCCTGCTGAGTTCTACTCTTGAGGTGCTCCCTGCAAGGCAGTGAGTCACGATTACTTCCCAAAGGAGCGAGCTTTTATGGAGTTCCTAGGTGCCGGGCCTAGCTAGGAATTTTCACAGCCACCAGCTCATGTAAGTCTCCAAACACTGGGAGGTGGAGTTGGTAGCCTAGGAGAAAACAAATTAACATGGCCTGGTGACTGGACCCACGTCACACAGCAAGTGATGGAGCCAGAATTCAGATTCAGGTCAGCTTGATTCCAAGGCCAGCCCCCCCCCCCCCAATTTTAAGCAGACACAAAGAGCAACATCATTTATCACATGTACTGTAGTCTCACATATATTATTTCGTTTGATCCTCAGAACAGCCCTGTGAAGTAGGTAGGGTTACGTGTTACTGTTACGACCATTTCACAGACAAAGAAATGGAGGTGGCTCAGTGAGTGGGTGAATCGCACAAAGTCACAGCACATTAGTGGCTTCACGGGTCCTTCACTTTCTCTAACGTCAAACTGCATGAATGAAGAAGCACCAAAAAGATGGAGAGAGAGACTTTTTATGGAGGAAGAAAGGGCAAGCGTTGATTTATGAGCTTTCTTCCTTAAACTGTTTTGTTGTTGTCACAACTTCTGCTTTCTGTTCTGATCTGGGTTCTCCTGAGTGACCTTCTCGAGTACCACTGGCCTGGTGGCCTGGGACAGCTGTCAGAGACTCCTGGGTCCCACTTAGGGGGAAAAGGCCTTTCTTCCTGAACAGAGGCGGCCCTGCCTTTAGCCCAGCATACCAACTCCCGACTCCCAGGGTATAACGACAGGAAGCCCCTTCCTCAGTCCGTCTACCATGAGGGACTGTGTCACTAGGCTCCCCTGGTTTTGTCTGAAGACCCCTGCCCAGTGGGGAAGATTGTGGGACTTCCGAAGCCATACTCCAGGAATGAATCATAATGGGCAGTTTTGAGGCTTGCACTGTTCATCACCTCCTGGGGAGCAGTGGCTTGGCGTGTCTTGCCCTGGACCTTCCCCTGAGGAGGTCCACGGGCTGGTTATGACCAGAAACAGTACCACAGGGGAAGGCTACTTCTTTCAGAGCAGTGTCGTAAAGGCTGGACACTCCAAGAGCAGGGCTAGGGTTCAGCCCACTCCTGGGCGCTGTGCTGCACGCTGCCCTGCGAGCCCCTGGTCTCCTTCCTCTGGCAACACTTTCTTGAGGTGGCAACTCTTCATCCTCCAACAGGATATGGTCAAAAGCTATGTGGACCATGGCTGGTGAGAAGGCGGGTGGAACAGGGATCACAAACCAAAACCATCACGAAACGGGGCTGCCTTACAAAAGCTGGCCCAGGACTGACTTTGGTGCT
The DNA here is from genome assembly GCA_004023965.1 of Spilogale gracilis. Lineage (NCBI taxonomy): Eukaryota > Metazoa > Chordata > Mammalia > Carnivora > Mephitidae > Spilogale > Spilogale gracilis. The sequence continues at coordinate 57,335 of PITA01008224.1, read as the reverse complement.
GAAGACAAATCCCAGGGGGGATTCCTAATGCCAAGTAATAATATTGTTAGGAGACGTGTCTGGCTTCTTACTAAGGGTGACTATTTTGAAAGCGAAAGTCCACATTTGGGTGAGAAGGAAGGTCTAGAACCAAGCTGGAAAATGGGAGTGGAAGGATAGATTTCGGTTTGATGTAAGGAAGGGCTTTTTAACAGCACTGGCCAACCATGGCAGGGACTGCCCTGGGCATGATGAGCTTCCTGTTGCTGGAAGTATGCAAGCAGGGATATGTGATCACCTAAAGGTGCTGGGGAGAGGCACTGAGCCCCAAATGGGCTGGGGTGTGCTGGGGGCCGGGGAGGACAAAGCGACCATTGGATTATTTTCCAACCCTGAGAGTCCCTAATGTTATTTGTTTAAAATGACTTGTTTCAATGATACTTCAAATTCTTAGGGGAAAGGATTACAAAAGTCACATGACAGTCCATGTCACGGAAGGCCTTTCATTGCACTGGCTCCAGAGACTTTAAAATCTTCGTAGGGACAGCAGCTCATTTCTGAAGTGAGAAATCCCCAAACATCTACATTTGGCTCAGTCAAAAGGATAGCTCCATCTTCTGAACCCCGCCTGGGCATGCACCCCGCTAGGCCACGCCACAGCTCCAATCTCACCCTGCCAGAGCGGGGAAGGGGGAGGCAAAACGCAGCTCTGCAATCCTACTGCTCTTCCAAGCTGGCCAAACATGGCTGGCCCTGGGCCAACAAGCCCAAGGTTCCCAGGGCAGCCTCGGAATAGAGGAGCAGGCTGGGTGGGACTCTCGGGTGACCTTGCGTCCTGAGGGACTGAAGGGGGCCTCCTGTTTCCACCCCTACCCTCCACTAGGGGTCCCTTTCACAGAGCTCAGGGAGGCACTGCCTAGTAGTAGAGAGAGAGCTGATGCCTGTGAAGAAGCTGATGTCTGTAGCCAGCAAGCCCTCCTCTGTGGCCTTTCGGACATATTGGCAGATACTTCGCTTGTCAGGACCAACTGCCCATCTCTAGCTCAAAGTGGCAAGGAAAATGGTGGCTCTGTGGAGAGGACACATGGATTCCTACAGGGAGACTGCATTGTGGGGGGAATCAAGTCCTGCTAGGCGATTAATACAGATTAGTGTAGCGCCCTGCCTCCCACCACTGGTGAGACACTCTCCAAGATCTTGGCTGACGTGGAGCTTCTGGGGAGCCCCCCTCCAGTGCTGCTGGGGTCCTTTTACCTATACCGTATTAATCGAATAATCTTATTGTTCATAAAATCCACGGCATGTGGGTGAGAAGAATCGATGCAGAAGCCATCACTCAGAGCGATTTTCAGCACCTCTTCCACGAAGACCTGGAAGCTGTTGATCTGCTTGTTGGCTGGTACCACCCAGAGCCTCTTGAGGTTCTGCTTGGTGTACTCCTCCTCTGGCAGGCCTTCCACATTGGCCACCCAGTCCAGAGTCAGGTGGTTGGGGTCCTGCAGGTGGCTGGTGATGGAGGAGAGATTGCCATTGGAGCAATAGAAGAGCTTGGAGCCCAGGAGCTTGAGGAAGAGGCAAGAGGTACTGAAGATGTTGGCGTTGAAGACCTCCATGCTGGAGGAGGAGAGGCTGTAGATCTGAGGTGCCTCCCGCACGGTGAAGTGCACTGTCTGCACACGCTGGTTCAGGGTGATGTTGAGCATGGCGTTCTTCTCAGCCTTGGAGAGCTCCACCTCCTTCTCCTGCAGGGCCTCAATGAGGGGCTGCACCTGGTAGAAGTCAGCCTCCCTTCGGAGCAGGCCCATCTCCTGGAAGTCCTCCGGCAAGTCCAAGTGGGAGGTCCGCAGGAAGTTGAGGATGTAGCGGAATACTTTGCCGTCACGGTCGATGAAGCAGTTGCCCTGGCTGTCCCTCTTGGTGGGCATCTTCCCACTGAACATGGCGCCCAGCATGGAGTCAGGGAAGCTGGTCAAGGTTGCCAGCGAGGTCGTGTAGAGCTTCCCCCCGACGTTCAGTGTGATGGGGTCAGACATGGCAGGAGGCTGGGGTGCTCAAAAGTACTCCTGGGCAGGGAGAAAAGTGAGAAATTACCCAACCCTGTCTGGGGTCTTAGTCTGTTGGGGCTGGTATAAAAGAATACCACAGAGCAGTTGACTGAAGCATTTCTAAGTTCTGGAGGTTGGAAAGCCCAAGATAAAGGTATAGGCAGATCTGGTGTCTGGTAAGGGCCATCTTCTCACTGTGTCCTCATGTAAGAAAAGGGGCAAGAGAGCTCTCTGGAGTCTCTTTTATAAAGGCACTAATACTGTTCATGAGGGCTCAACCCTCATAGCCTAATCACCTCCCAAAGGTTCTACCTCTTCATACCATCACAGTGGAGATGAGGATTTCAACACAGGAGCTTGAGGGGACATAAGCATTCAGTCCCTAACATCTGTGTGTGCATAATTTTCAACTCCTTATTATAGATCAAGCCTACAGTCCCAGAGGCTGGAGCATAATTAATACTTGATGAACAAATGGATGGGTGATAATTACCACACCATTTAAAACATATTAGGTTCACTAGGGAGTTAAAAAAAAAAAGAAAAAGAAAAAACAAAGCATGGGTCATACCCTCCAGAGATTACAGTAATTGGTCTTTAATATCCCAGCACTGGTATTTTTTTAAAAGCACCCTTGGTGATTATAAATGTTTAGTTAAGACCCAAGAACCACGGTTCTAAGGAATGAAAGAAAACGTGCTTGGACCAGATGCTCTGTTACCTACTAATACGCACATTTGTTTACATAATGATCATATGTCTTTTGACATGGATAATACCACCATCCATCCCTATCGTGCAGATGAGGGACACTGCCAGGATTCACTCCCCATGCTGAGAGGTGAACAGTCATGCCAGGATTCAAACCCAGGTCCCTTTATATGAGAGAGGAGAAATATGTAAATACTTACTAGCCAAACACTGGTACATTCTAAATACCTAGCAAATGCTCTGAGATTTAGGTCTTGAAGCCCAGAACTCCTACTACTGTACCAACGATGCCTTTTTATTATTTTTCTACCCCAAAGCATTTATAATGACTAACCATGATTAGTGCTATTTCAGTCTATCTTGTAATGGGCCTTATAATGGACCACTCAGCTCTCTGGACTCTGATACCCTTTCTTGGACTCTCATCCTCCTATAACCTTGCTATGAAGATGCTCTTGGCTCCTGGTGGCCTGCCCTTTCCCAACATGATGGCACCTAAGTCTCCTCTAAAAACTTCAAGTTTCAGTGCAAATGTGGGGCTCTGCATGGAGCATCCTTTACCCGATCCTTAATAAAGCTCCCTTCCCCTGCTATCTTGCAGCCTCCAGCGTCTAAGGCTGGTGAGTCTCCTGCAACCTCAAGTGCTGGAGTCTAACTTTCCTTTAAGGTTCTAGAAGGCAGGGGATGTCCGCTTTCTGCTGCCCACATGATACTTCCCAAGATCCCACCTGTGGAACAGATTAAGCAATCCTTCCCTGATGCTGGGACCGAGGTGCACAGGGAAGAAATGGACCCTGGCTGACCTCAAGAAGAGCCCAGCTGGCGAGGACACAAGGCAAGAGGTAGTGAGGGTGCAGTAACAAAGGGGATGGACCAAGAGCTGTGTGAGTCAGTCAGGAATGAATCCTGGAGTGCTTACTGTCCAGATGGGAAAATAGAGGTCTGAGGCAGGACTTCCCCCAAAGTCACCCAGCAAGAGTGGTGAGCAGGCCAGAGCACTCCTCATCCTCTCCGTGCCTGCCTTCTGAGGCTGGCTGCACCAAGAACCCCCTACCCCAGGGGACAGAGACTCTTGCCAGAAGATGGAGGCCATGCTGGCGAAGAGAGCTGCCCCACCCAACTGTCTGGGGTCGGGGGGCAGGTCGTCTCCTGGTTCCTTCTCCATCTCATGGGGCACCCTGATATTGCAGAAAGGAATTACCATCTGGAGTGCCTGAAGGGAAACAAGCCATGATGAAGTTGCAAAATCAGCAGCAGAAGCCTGGAGCAGATGGGCTGCGAGACAGTGGGGAAGTCTAACAGAAGGGGTGGGGCGAGGGCGTGAAGGAGAGCTGCCTACTGTGCGGAGACCTGCAGCTGTGGGGAGGTGCTTTGGCTCAGGGCTGAGTCTGGTCAGTCGGCTCTCCAGAGGGCCCAGAGATGGACCCAGGAGCCAGGGCCACCCCCTTCCTCATTCCAGAATCTCCCTTTCTTTCTAGAAGGCAATTTGCAAATTGCAGTTTTCAGTCTCACTCCTTGATTTAAGGCCCAGACTCTGTGAAGTGTCTCAGCTCCATTGAAAGAGCAGACTCAGGTGTCAGAGAGGCTGGACTGTGTTTCCAGATGGTTCTGTGGGTCACAGACCCCGTATCTCCTGTACATTAGCACTGAAAAGCTCAGAGAACTGGGCGTGGGGAGACAGTCAGCAGCCACAGGGCACACCTAGGGGCCCTCGGTGGGTACCCGCTCTGCTTGCCAAAGCAGCAGAGGCTGGATGGATGCCTCCCCCAATCTAGGGTGCTCTCAGTGGTATTCTCTGCATGCCCACAAGTCACAGAGCTCCTTCAGGTGTCTGTTCTCTAGGGGCGGCGCCACTGCATCCACCATCACACATACACAGGCCCCGTGGGCACACACACACACACGTGGAAGGCATAATTACATGTGAAGACAGAACTGGCCACTTCTGGGGCACTGAGAAGCTTTGTGAGCCTGCTTCGTGGTCAGGTGGGGATGAGCCATCCTCACTGAGCTACAGCCCCCTGGGTGCACGCAGCAGTCTCCTGGACATCTCCACCTGGATGTCCCATGGATACCAGAAGGCCTAACACAGAATTCCTCTTCCTCCATCTCCGCACTGAACTCTTCTTGGCCACCCAAATGCCTGAGCCCAAAACCTGGGGGGCAGCTCTGACTCCTCATCCCTAAAAATTTTCTCACTCTGTCTCCTCGACCCCATCCCTGAAGCTACTCCCAGAGCTCCAGCTACACTGTCGCTTTCCTTCCATATACCCTGCCTTCTTTTTGTCCACCTTCCGTTTCGGTCTTTGCAAAGCACAGCTGCCCGACTGCCTGTCCACATCACCTTCCCCTTCCCAGGTCACCTCCAGTCCCTCCCCCACTCTATGCTCAGGTACTCCAGACCCCTCTGCGCACATCCTCACACTGTCACCCACCCCGCCTTTGCTCTCCCTACACCATCCTTCTCACCTCTGCTGTCACCCTTTAAGGCTTCATCTAGGAGTCACTGCCTCAGTAAGGCTATCCCCCAGATCTCCACTGGTTCACGGCTCTCCTCTTGGGACTTTGTGGCCCTTTGCACAGTCCCCGGGGCAGTGCCCAGCAATCCATAATGTTATGATCATGGCCCTCCTCTCTGGCTTTATCCAGATGCAAATCACTGAATATCCATATGCAAAAAAACGAACCTTGACCCACATCTTGGGCCATGCAGGAAAAATTAACTCCAAACAGATCATAGGCCTAAATGTAAAATCTTTTGAAAACTTTAAAACTCCGAGAGAAAACCTTTGTGACTTTGAGTTAGGGAAAGATTTCTTGGCTGGGATCCAGAAGGCACAAACCAAAAAAAAAAAAAAAAAAAAAAAAAAAAAAAAAAAAAAAAAAAAAAAAAAAAAAAAAAAAAAAAAAAAAAAAAAAAAAAAAAAAAAAAAAAAAAAAAAAAAAAAAAAAAAAAAAAAAAAAAAAAATCCTGACAAACGAGACTTTATCCGAAGGAAAACTTTCATTTCAAAAGACACTGTTAAGAAAATGAAAATAAGATGAACTGGGAGAATATATGTGCAGAACACAGATCTGATAAAGGACTGTAAACCAGAATACATAAAGCACTCTTAAAACTCAGAAGAAAACACACAACCCAAAGAAAAAAATGGGCAATCTGAACAAATACTTCGCCAAAGAAGACATAGACAAATAATCACATGAAAAATGCTCAAAGTCAATATTCCTGAGGGACACGAAAATTAAAACTACAATTAGAATCCATTATATACTTACTAAAATGGCTCTAATAAAAAAAATCTGACAATACCCATGCTGCTGACTACACGGAACAACAGACACACGCATGGGTTGCTGGTGAAGGGAGATGGGGCGTAACTACTGGGGAAGGCAGCCTGGCCAGTTTCCACGTGACCCAGCAATCCCACTCCTAGTTAGGTGCCCAAAACCTTAGTTTTGTACAACCGTGCAAAAACCTATCCCTGGAGAATTCTGGCAGCTTTATTCATAATTGCCCAAACATGGAAACAGCTGAAATGGAAATGGGGAAACAACCTGTGGTACAACCATATGATGGAATGTGTCAGGAACAGAAAGGGACCAGCTCCTGACATCCTGTAACAGACGAGTCTCACAAGCATTATGTGAAGTAAAAGCCAGCCTCAAAAGCTTACATGGCAGGTGATCTTATTTGCAGAACATCTGGAGAAAGGTAAACCCGTAAAGACAGAAATCAGAGCTGTGATTGCTTGGGCCTGGATGGGGCAAGAGACTGGCTACAAAGAGGCAAGAGGGAATATTCTGGAGTGATGGAAACAGTCTAGGTCTTGATGTGGGGGTAGTCAAGTGACTGTTATAAAGGTTCTAAAAATTCATGTAACTGTAGACCTCAAAAGGGTGAATTTTACTAAATGTAAATGACTTCATATACTGGAAAACGAATCAAGAACGTGATTATGTCATGAAATCAATGCCGTGGGTTGTGACCAGCTACATATATTGTTGGGAAACTTTTGTTTCAGTTTGTTTGTGTATGAACTGGATCGTGATATAAAGTATACCTTCATCCTGAGGGTTGCGATAAAAAATATTTTTGAAAACCATTGACTAGGTTCTGATCTCCATGATAGCAACTACACATCTTATAGCCCTGTAGGGGCACTGCCTAGTATACAGAGGGGTGCTGGTGACATAGCGGGGGCAGCAGGGAAGGACTGAGACAGGGAATGAGTGAACATTTACTGAGTGTTTTACTACATCCAAGGCCTTTACACTCACTAGGTTTATTTATTTTTAAAAATATTTTATTTATTTGACCAACTACACCGTCTACCATGACATGTGTCAGGAAACATTTATAAAGAATAGCTAGTTCCATGAAACATGAAAACCGATCATGATAAATGATTCCAAAAATGATAAAAAGGTATTTCCTTTTACTGCATTAATGCTTGAAACTGACATCTCCAGATTTAAAGTGAAGCGTGATAATTGTGCTCTTCTATATTATATACATGACTGAATAGACCAAATTTATTTTTAAGTCAAAGAAAATCAATACATATGGGGGATGGATCCTATAATTGATTTCTAAGTCAGTGGTTGAAAATTGTGAGTATATTTCCTATACATATCATGTACGAAACACTGCTTAGGAGCTTAGGATCCCAGGCCAACTGGAACAAAACCCAGAGCAGCTAAAAGACCAGTAATAGCAGTCCTGAGTCAGTCTTCTCTAAAATCCCGTAAGCTCTCTTAATCCCTAAATTACATTGAGGAGGAGAGTTAAGGTCAGGAAAGTAAGGCACAAAACTTATATATATGCTACTAGAATGTAAATACTAAGAAGCATCACATTTTCTTAATACATTCCCCCATATTGTTCTATGCATATTTTCAAGCATACAGATAAATTTTAAAAATTTTACAGTAAACACCTATATACCTACTACTAGACTCTACAGCTAACATTTTACCATGTTTGTCTCATGACATATTTGTTATATACATTTTTATACTCTCAATCTCATGTTCGAAATAAATATAGTCTGTGTCAGCTGAGAAAAAAAATATTTTATTTATTTGAGAGAAAGAGAGACACAGCTAGAGGGGAACACAAGCAGGGGAAGTGGGGAAGGGAGAAGCAGGCTTCCCGCAGAGCTGGAAGCCTGATGCGGGGCTCAATCCCAGGACCCTGGGATCATGACCTGAGCCCAAGGCAGTTGCTTAACGACTGAGCCACCCAGGCACCCCTACACTCACTAGCTTCAAAGATTCTTACAGCAACCCTAAAAGCAAGCATCATTCTCCATTTGGCAAATAGGAAAGTGGGACTCAGACTGGTGACTTGCTCAGGACACACAGCCAGCTAGCAGAGAGCCCACCCTCTGCCCACTCAGGCCACAAAGAGTTGTAATAGTGACAGAAGGCTGTAATTGCCTCAGAAACACTGCCCTGTGCTGCTTGGTAAGACAGCTACTGAGTGCACACCTCCTGCTCTCACCCCGTGAGGAGCTCCATATAACACTCCATGTAATATTTTATTTATTTGTAATAAAAATACACAATTCCTGGGGCGCCTGGGTGGCTCAGTTGGTTAAGCGACTGCTTTCGGCTCAGGTCATGATCCTGGAGACCTGGGATCAAGCCCCACATTGGGCTTCCTGCTCAGCCGGAAGCCTGCTTCTCCCTCTCTCAGTCCCTCTGCTTGTGTTCCCTCTCTGGCTGTGTTTCTCTCTGTCAAATAAATAAATAAAATGTTTAAAAAAATATACAGAAAAGCACAGACAATGATACTACTTGTGTTAAATGCTGGACATGCATTCTCTCATTTGATGCCTTCACAAGCATCCTATAAGAGAGAGGCTTATTATTTCATTTGACTTCATTTGACAGATAAGGAAACCAAGGCTCAGAAAGTTTAAGAGTCAGTGGAGAAGCTGGGATCTGAATCCAATTCCATGAGGGCCCAACACCTCTGATAACTCCTCTTTCCCATCACTGGCTCTCAACATGAGTGAGAGATGTACATTCCTTCTTCTCAGTCCAGACCAGCCGGGTAGGGTCCTTTGGGTGGCTAGTCCATGCCAGCTTGGGCTCTGCCCAATCCCATTGAAGGACATGTGGACAGAATGCCTCCAAGGCTGGCATAGGGCAAGCCCATTGAGAGGCCCAAACCCTTCTATTTCAACAGCAGCCGATGATGTCTAATGACAAAGCAGTGGAACACAAAAGCTGGGTTTTTCAAAGCCAGATTAGAAAAGGTGGATGAGAGGGGCACCTGGGAGGCTCAGCTGGTTAAGCGTCTGCCTTAAGCTCAGGTCATGATCTCTGATCCCTCTGTCTCACCCCCTACTTTTGCTCTCTTCTCGTGTACGTGCTCTCTCTCTCGAATAAATAAGTAAAATCTTTTTTTTTTTAAGATTTTATTTATTTATTTGACAGAGAGAGAGAGAGATCATAAATAGGCAGAGAGGCAGGCAGAGAGAGAAGGGGAAGCAGGATCCCCGCCGAGCAGAGAGCCTGGCGTGGGCCTTGATCCCAGGACTCTTGAGATCATGACCTGAGCTGAAGGCAGAGGCTTTAACCTACTGAGCCACCTAGGCGCCCTAAATAAGTAAAATCTTAAAAAAAGATGGATGAGAACACAAACTGAACTAGGAAAGAGATAAAAGAAATCGCACCACTGCTTCTGGATGAGTAATTTTTCCTGAAGCAGGAGACTTTCCAAGACTTGAAAAGAACCAAGAAAAAGATCAGCCCTCTTTCCCTTTTGCAGAAAGCGATTGGTGTCAAACCAGGAAATTATACCCTGCTGATCACCAGACTGTCTGGCAGGATTGGGACAGCCTGGGGACTTGTAGTTGCTGCTGGAATTCTGTCCTTCCTGAAATGGGTCTCTGGCCCAAATGAGAGGGGTTCCGGAGGCGCAGCCTGGTGCCATGTAAAGCGCAATTCTGGTCTGGGGCCTGAAAATTACCCCGGTGCAACCTCTACCTTTCTGTGCCATAGAAAATGTAATTCTTTGAGAGCAGATGTCCTGTAAGGAAGGGCAGCCAACACATTGCTTGGGTCCTACTTCAAAGCTCTGTCCTGGGGCGCCTGGGTGGCTCAGAGGGTTAAGCATCTGCCTCAGGCTCAGGATCGAGTCTCATGTCAGGCTCCCAGCTCAGCAGGGAAGCTGCTTCTCCCTCTCCCTCTGTCTCTCCCCTCCTTGTGCTCTCTCAGTCTCTGTCTCTCTCTCTCTCTCAAATAAATAAGTAAATCTTAAAAAAAGATAAAACTCTGTCCTGGCACCCATCTGTCCCTGCACTGCTCCTGAAAGACACAGCTAAAGCTCGCTAAGTACCTGCTGTGTACCATACCTGCACATATTAGTTCATTTAAGGCCTGTAATGCTCCTTCAAGGAATGTATTATCTCCAGCTTTACAGATGAGAAGCTCAGGTTCTGAGAGGAGGGGAACTTGCCCCAAACAGTGGCAAAGCCAGGATTCAAGTCTAGCCCTAATGGTGAAGTGTGTGCTGTGAACAAAGGTCGTTGGAGAGATCCACCACTTGTGCCCCTCCTACCTCTTACCAGGTGCTTTTATACCTGCCATCTCAATTCAATTCTTTTTTTTTTTTAAAGATTTTATTTATCTGACAGAGAGAAACATAGCTAGAGAGGGAACACAAGCAGGGGGAGTGAGAGAGGGAGAAGCAGGCTTCCCGCCGAGCAGGCGGCCTGATGTGGGACTCGATCCCGGGTCTCCGGGATCATGACCGGAGCCGAAGGCAGTCGCCCAACCAACTGAGCCACCCAGGCGCCCCTCAATTCAATTCTGACCTACATAAAGACCAGGGTGTAGAGAATCAGCATTTCCTGAGAACCAAAAACATGCCTGGAGCTATGCGAGGCATTTTCCTATAGATTCTCTCATTAAAACACCACACTGATGCTGTGAGTAGGTATGAGTATCATTCTGATTTTTAGGGTTATGAAACTGAAGCCCAGAGAAGTGAAGACAGCTGTTTAAGATGACACAGCTGGAGGGAGCAGAGCTAGAATTCCAAATGAGATCTCTCTCCAAAGCCTGTGCCCCTTCCAGTAATACAAGCCATAATATTTTATGAAGGAGCATAACAGGATTTGGATAGACACCTGTAATACTTTGAAGATGAAATATCTTAAAGCTGTCCTAAAATTAACTACAGTTGTTGTTATCCTTATCCAAATCCTAAAAGTATTTTTTTCAAAGTATTAAAAAAATAGATTAACAAGCACTCTGGAAAACAATATGGAGTTCCTCAAAAAGTTGAAAAAGAGCTACTCTATGACCCAGAAAGTGCACTACTAGGTATCTACCCCAAAGATACAAATGCATTGATTCCAAGCGGTACCTGTACCCCATCATTTACAGCTGCAATGTCCATAATAGCCAAACTATGGAAAGAGCCCAGAAGTTCATTGATAGATGAATGGATAAAGAAGATGTGGTATAGATATACAATGCAATGCTACTCAGCCATCAAAAAATGAAATACTGGGGTGTATGGGTGGCTCAGTCGGTTAAGCATCTGCCTTCAGCTCAGGTCACGATCCCAGGGTTCTGGGACTCAGCCCCATGTTGGGTTCTCTGCTCAGTGGGAAGCCTGCTTCTCCCTCTGCCTGCCGCTCTGCCTACTTGGGTGTGCTTGCTCTAATAAATAAAGTCTTAAAAAAAAGAAAAGAAATCTTGCCATTTGCAACGACATGGATGGAACTAGAAGGTAGTATGCGAAGTGAAATAAGTCAATCAGAGAAAGACAATTATCATAAGACAGATCTCACTGATATGTGGAATTTAAGAAGCAAAACAGAGGATCATTACGGAAGATAGGAAAAAATAAAGCAAAGAGAGAGAGAGAAGAACCATAAGAGACTGGTAAACTGAGGGTGGCTGGAGGGGAGAGGGGTGGGGGATGGGGTAACTGACTGATGGACACTAAGGCGGGCACGTGATGTAATGAGCACTGGGTGTTATATAAGACTGATGCATCACTGACCTCCCTCTGAAACCAATACTATATGTTAATTATTCTTACTTTGATAAAAACGGTGAGCAGTAACCTGAAAGAATATTTGAAAAAGAGTAATTACTTTAAATCCTAGTTAAAATAACTAGTAACTACTAGTAATGCATTAACTACGACTATAAAGCAATGACATTTCAGACTTTGGTATTAAAACAATAAAGAAGAGAAGGAACTTTGTATACATGTGTTGAAAAGACTAAAAATTAAAAAAATATATATATTGATCCTTACAACAATAACTCTGGGACCCTGGCAGGACAGATCACATTATTTTTATTTCACCAACAAAGGGAAAAGAAATCCCTGGCTCAGAGCTTCATGAACATTTTTGATTTCTGAGTCATGACCTGGAGGAGTTCTGGGGTTGGACACTCCTTAGAGAACCAGTCCTTTGGAGGCAGCCTGAGTTCTTCTCTAATATGGGTCTTGAGCAAGAGACTGAACCCATCCACAGAAGTTTTAGCCAATAGTCTTTATACTTATGGAGTCCTGGAAGTGGCATGGGCTTTCTGTGCAATTTCCTACATTACTGCCCATAGAGCTTCCATAAGGAAGCTTGCTGTGCCACTTATTCCTTCTACAGTGAGGACCAGTTGCAACAACAGGAAATCTACTGATGATCATTTCTCTACCTGCCCATTCATCTATTCATCATTTTTTAGCTCTGCTCACTCGAAGAGCCTAGAAATGATAGTCCGTGAGCACACGTGGCCCCCAAATCTTGGTTTCTAAATGTTATCTCCTACAAAAAGAAACCAGGGTTTGCTGGAGAAAACTGAGAATTCCAGGACTTTGACAGAAAAAGGACAAGGTGAGCCGAGAACAGCTTTTACCAGATAACAAAGAAGCAACCAAAGATTAATGAGATCCTGTCAGACGAACACAGGCAATCTTAAAAGTTCTCATCAAAAGAAAAAAACCCTATTTTTGTAACTACGTGTTGTGGTGGATGGTAACTAAACTTACAGTAATCATTTCACAATATATACATTTATCAAATCATTACATGTGATTTTTATCTCAAGACAAAACAGAACACAACACAGAAGCTAGCCCGAAGGGACTCTCCTTGGCCAAATTTGGAAGGATCTGAGTACCAAAAAAGATTAATGATGACAATGGGCTACATTACACACTGAATTAAGAAAAGAACATGAGTCTATGTCACTCCAAAAAGAAAAAAGACAGGGAGAAGAGAGTGAGAAAGACACACACACAGAGGAAAAAATTATTCTATAACAAAGAATACCAGTCAATAAATACAGAAAGAATGTCATAATTAGAAAATCACCATTTTGCAACCCTCAATGTTGCGATTTGGGCAAGGATCATCAATGGATGCGGTGAAAGGTACAGGGAACACACAATTTCGACAGTCTCAAAGAATCACTCTAAAGACTAATTACAAGAGGAAAATTACAGAGATGGGGAGGTCAGGCAGTCGTGACCTTAACCAATAATCAAATTGAGCACTCATGGACAGTGGGACCCTGATAACATACACTTCCTGATGTAATGCAGTAAGTACACAGCATTGTGAGAAAGAAAAAAAAAAACGGAAAAAAATAATCGAACACAAATTTACAAAGGTTGAGGAGGCTCTTTATAGATTCAGTGAGATGCTTAAAGAGATAGAACTAAATAGGACGCATGACTCTTGACTACATCTGGTAAAAAAACAAACAAAAAAACTACCTAAGATTTTTTTTGACAGTTGGAGAAATTTGAGTATCTACTCTTTATTAGATATTGACTTCTTTCAAATTTTCTTAGGTATGAGAATGGTATTACGGTCATGTCAGAGAATTCTGCAATGAGAATAAAAGTTGAAGAATTTAGGGGACAGGTGTCAAGATGTCTGTAACTTTTATATAGTTCAGCAAAAAGGTGTGTGTGTGTGTGTGTGTGTGTGTGTGTGTTTGTAAAGCAAAATCAGCAAAGGGTGAACTGGTACAGCTAGGTGAAAGGCCATCCTTTAAACTTTTCCTGTAGCCTTGAAAGTTCTAAAAATATTTTTATTTTGAAAGTGGGAAGAAAAGAATGCTTCCCTCATGGGACTACAGATACAAAATTCCAGTCAGAGTGACCAACCCCAATAAATAGAGTCAGGTTCAATAAACAGGTTTGTTATGAATACTTCCAAGAAGCATTATAATCTGGTCATTTTCCTCTCCATGCACTGCTGTGCTTTGGAGGATAAGGCAGCCAACTAGAGCAAAACTAGAAAAGCCAATAGTTGGTGGTGGAGATAGAATTTAAACCTTAGTGGTCTCTCTCCATCAAACCACCACTCACAGAAAGCACAGCACAAGGCCTGCCTGTCTCTGTGCTGGGATCCAGGCTGGGAGAAGATGACTGTTCAGGCCTTGCTTCCCCTGCCTCCTCCTGAACCCCAAGTCTCTGCTATTACAGAAGAAACTCCTGTTACAACTCACCGAGAATGTTCACAAAGAGGGACCCATTCTGGGCCTCAGAAACGTTGTGGATGGGCAAAAAGAACTGGAGGGGCTTTGGCATCACCTGGGCCTGTGTTTGAATTAGGTTCTGCTACTTGCCTCACTGTGTGGACCTGGGCCGATTCCCGGGGAGACGGGAACTGTAGCTCCAGCAGTACTGATGATTGCTGACATCTTTGAGCAGTTCTTCTTATGCTAGGCACTTTATGTCTGGTGATTCCATAAATGAAGTAGATACTATTACTATCCCTACTTTAGAGACCAGTTATACCAAGCCCTTTCCTACCTCTGCAGTTCAGTACTTGCCACTCCTTTGCCTGCACTTTGAAGGAAAATCCCATTCATCTACCAGGCCCTTCAGCTGGAATTCCTTCCTTTCTGCATCTCCAGAGTATTATTTTCACCCTTACCAAAGCCTGCTTTACGCAAGTAGATGGGTTCCTGACTATCCCGCTGGGACTGGGCTCTCTCCTCTCCAGATCCCCTGAAGCAGGAAGAGTACAGGAAGGGGAGAAATCTCTTCCCTTGCTTAGTCAGATCCAATTTCCTCACCCCAGACTGACATCTACCAATGGCGGCGGCGGGGGGTGGGGGGGCGGTGTCTCATTGCCATTTCCTGAATTTTAAAATATTTTTATTTAAAACACTTTCTTGAAGTTTCAATTTGGAATCTAAGGCAAGGCCCAGGTGACCACCTGGAAGTCATTGTAGGAATTCCCACCATGTGGAGATAGACTGAATATGGCAGGATAAATTTCAAGGGTGACAATACTCGGAGTAAGTAATGTGTCTCTGAGTGAAACCAGAGGACACTCCCTCCGCTCGCCTCAATCAAACAAGATAAAAACTGGCTCACAGCCCTGGGGACTGTATGGGAGCCCTGCCCTTCACCAGGCCAGGCCCCTTCCTGGCCTCCCCACACCCAACAGCTGTATCTTCAGTCCTGTTTTGCCCAGTTCATATTTTTAAGAAGCTCACAGGCTGCTCCATTACTCCACAACCCATACTGTAGTAGGAAAATGTGCCGTCTACACTCAGGTGACACAGACCCTGCAGTGAACTGCCCAGTAGGGCATAGCATAGGGAAAGGTGAGCTGGGTGAGGGAAGACACCTCACCTGCCAACCTGACTTGCCCACTGGCACAACATAGTATTCTCTTACCTGGTGCACACTCCCAACAACCACTACCATCCCCCAAGCCCCTCCCAGAATTTTCCTTCTCAGCTTACTCAGGCTTCACTTTGTGGTTTTCCTCAGACACAAGCACTCTATTTCAACCACTCTCTTCCTTATGGCCTTTCTGCTTCTCGCAACCATTATAATTTATACAGTTCAAATGTATTTCCTCATTACATCCTCACAATATGACAGGTTGGCATTCAGAAGGGTTGAAGCTGGTCTTGTCCCATAACCTGCACAGGGTGAGACATCTAAACTTTTGTTTCTTCCCTGCCATCCACTCCAGATTTTACCTCTGCCTCCTTGAACTGCAAGAAATAAAGCAGGGTCCTTGGAGTAAGGAGTCCTGGGTGGTTTGGGGCAAGTTACTTCACTTCTTTTTACTCCTGTAAACAGATAGGGTGATGCCTCTACAGTGTATCAGAGTTGAATGAGATCTTGTGTGTGACACAGAGTTCAAGGGATGGGCTCTTCTTTCTTTTTTCTTTCTTTTTTTTTTTTTTTTAAAGATTTTATTTATTTATTTGACGGAGAGAGAGATCACAAGTAGGCAGAGAGGCAGGCAGAGAGAGAGGAGGAGGCAGGCTCCCTGCAGAGCAGAGGGCAGAGAGCGGGATGCGGGCCTCCATCCCAGGACCCTGAGATCTCGACCTGAGCCTAAGGCAGAGGCTTAACCCACTGAGCCACCCAGGCGCCTGGGCTCTTTATTTCTATCACAAGGGAAGGAAGATGGTCTGTGCATTCAGGGGTATTTGCCCACTCGGGCAACCCGGTACCCAAACCGTATCAGCACGTGGCTGACCCTGGGCTTTCCAAGGCTGTGAAGGATCCTTACCAAAGCCTTACCATCTCTGTGTCTCTGCCCCACCTTCTCTGGTGCTTTTTGGCCCATTCCAACCAGTCTAACCTAGGCTTGCCTTATCAGCTTTCTGAACACTCACTCCCCAGCCCTGGCCAGCCGCCTCTCCGACCTCACTCGAGTTCTCCGCCTCACCTAGAGACTCCGCCCCTCCTTGCCCCACCCACCAGACTCCTCCCACAGCCTCGACCCTCTTTATCCGGGCTTTTCCAACCATCCCCAATGTCCGGCCTTCTCCCACCAGTTCTCCCCCCTCGCCCCAATTATCACCCCTCCCCCAGCCTCTGGTGTTGCCATCCCCATTGCACAGATGAGAATGGCGAGGCTAGGGAAGGTAAGATGACCTTTCATAGTAGGACAGGTGCCAAGTGGGCCCGCGTCCCCTCACCGGCTGTCTCAGAGCCCCGCGTCCCCGGCCGCGCCGCACCCACCTCCTGCCCTCGCTCTGCAGCCTCCCCTCCGCGGGCGGCCAGCGCAGTTTTGCAAGGGGCGGGGGAGGAGGGCCTGAGCCCAGCCCAGGGGCGTGGCTGCAGCGGAGCCGCGCGCAATGCTCCGGGACTTGTAGTTCTCCATGGGTTCTTTGCGGCACGGCACGCCGAGCGTAAACTCCATCTCCCAGGAGGTATTGCAGTGAGCCCTCCAGCTCCCGGTCTCGCCTCCGCCGGAGCTCAGACCGGCTGGTCTTAAAGGGGACGCGGCCTGAGTGGAGGTTCGCGGGGTGGCCCCCGCTCCGGCTCCTCCCCGTTTCCCGCACCTCGCCCCTCCCCATGCTTGGTCCCGCGCCCCGCAGCCCAGCCGCGGCGCGGCTGACTCGGGCTCTCTGGGTTCAAGCTTGTGCAAGAGCTGGGTGGGGAGTTTGGACTTTTCAGTGAAGGCAGCATCCCTGCCGGCTGGGACCTGGCGGAGGGCGTCCCCACTCCAGGGGGAGCAGATCACTCGCCTTGACCTAGCTTGGCCTAGCCTAGTCCTTCCAGGCCTGAGAGCCCCGCCCAGGTGCCGGCAGTGAGGCCGGGGCTACCGAGGGTCCCAGAGGTAAGGGGGCTGGGGGCGTGTGTGCAGGTTGTGGGAAGGGAGTGTCTGCACCCTTGGCGGTTCTCGAGCCCTGGGCAAGCGCGAAGGGCTCTGAGAGTTTGGTGCTGGGAGAAGGGAGGTTTAAGTGCATCTTGGGCCCCGCTGTGTGACCTTGGGCGAGTAGCTGCCCCTCTCTGGGCTTCCACCTCCTCCATCAATTATGTTTGGAGGTGATCCCTCCCTTTCCCCCAATACAATGAAGCTCACCGTCCTTTCGTGGGGTCCGCAGCTCCAGCCTGGGCTGGGCGTCAGTGCACCGGTGTAACTGAAAGGAGGGGTGGGGCTAATATAGGGTACAAACTGGGGGGCCAAGAGATTGCAACCGCTTAGAGTGGGCTTTTGCTCTTCTCAGCATCCTCACCTGGGTGTAATCCCCTTACAAGACTTGAGGGTCCTTGTGTTAGCCTGGTGCCTGCCCTTCCAGAAAGCCTGATGTGGGGGTGGGGACACAGCTGTCTTAAGTATGTGGGGTGGCCCCAGAAGGGATGGGTGATTGTGGTGGGTTCCTGAGAAGGGAATATATGCTGTCTCTCTTCCCATTCCCCTTGCAGTTAAAGAGCAGTTGCTTTTTTTTTTTTTTTTAACCAGTAAAACCTTTTTTTCTATCTAGGAGACAGTTTGGTGGCCCAGACAAGGGCCTCCCAGTGGGAGGGCAAGGGAATCCTTCCCAGGGCTGCCTTGGGTAGAAGAAATTTAGTTAAAAAAAATTCAGAGACAGATGCTGCTGTCCAGAGGCGTGTGTGGGGGTGCTGGGAGGGACACCTAGTGTTCGCCAGGCAGAGTCAGAGGAGGGAGACTGAATGTGAGGGTCAGAGAGTAGAAGAAATGGGCTTCCCAGCTCTTAGGTGCTGAATTGGGGCTTGGAGGGTTGGCTGTACTCTGTGGTAGGGAGAAGTTGAGTGAGACCTTCCTGAAGCCCCCTCCCTGTCCTATGAGATTCTGTGAGCTTTTGACCTGAGTGCTAAACAGGAACAGTTTTTGGTTTTCTTCAATTTTGGTTGTTTGAGTCATTTCTAAATGGCTGAATCCTCACTCAGTCCTGCCCAGTGACCTCTGCAGGGACTTTTTGGCTAATTTTGAGTCTCGGCGTTATGGATATGCATGACCAGACCTGGCAGACAAGAGGTCAGTGGCTGGGCCACTCCCTGGAAGGTGCTTTTCTGGCGATAGTTTTATCTCATCTTGCTCTCACATTATCTCCTGTTGGCCAGTTAGCACTCCTTCACCCCCGTGCCTGGTTCTGTGCTGGGCACTGGGCACAGATAGGGGATTGGACCTCCTTCCAAAGGAGATCCCAGCCTGATGAGAGATAGACATAGAATCCAGAGACACTGCTGAGGGATGAAAAAAGCAAAGATGGCTTTGGGAAGCTCAGAGACTTTGGACTGCAGGGGGCTTGGGAAAGGCTTCCTATAGGAGAGGGCATGTGACCTGCGCCTTGGAGGATGAGTCAGAATTTGCCAAGAGAGGGAGAAGCCTTTCCCAGCAGAGAGGACATCACCAAAAGGTGGTCAGCAGGAAAGGCCCACTGTTCATATTCCTTCAGATTTGTTACCAAACAGTGTTTGTCAAGTTCAAGTCCATCCCTGCCCACCATCAGCCAAGTCTCACAGAAAGGGCTTGAATATCAAGCTCAGGAGTTCGGATCTTATGCTGAAGGGTCTGGGGAGCCTTGAGAGGTCTAAGGAGGACATGGCAGGGTGGACCCTATCATCTAATGAGATTAATCTGACGATATTCGCAGAGTGGGTCACAGAGACCTGGGATGGATGAGGAAACCTGAACTGGGCCCCAGGGTATGGGGGCAGGGCATTGGACACACACACACACACACAGTGCTTTGGGGGTGGTGGAGATGAGTCAGGCTTCACTATGCAGGAACTGTCAATACACAGTAGAAATGCAGAGGGTCATCCAGAAGGGACAGATAAAGGGATATGAGCCTTCCAGGGGAGGGATCATGATGTTCCTATATGCTTACTGTGTTCCCCTGGGGCAAACTGGGTGTTGCTGGGACTCTCAGGCTGTCACGCCAGCAATGAGAGGTATAAGCCAGGGGTCTGAGGGGGGAAGAGCAGCAGCATTGACTGGGAAGGGCTAAGGGGTGGTCAGGTGGTCATCTCCCATTTGGGGGCTCAGAGACTGAGAACGGTGAAAGAGAAACTGCCTCAAGGCTGTGGGCACCGTGGGGCATAGCACCTGGGTAAATTCAAAGCCTGAACTCTGTTCTGCTGAACACACACCTCTATTGGAGGATAGATTGAGGGAGGGAATGAGGAGGTGGGTTAGAAGGCTATTGGACTAGTCCAAGCAAGAAGAGGAGCTGATCTTGGGAGCTGTTGGAGCTTAGGGGGAGATAGTGGAAATATAAGTTGGCAGTAAGGGATGGAATCTTGGTAGAATCAGCGAGATCAGGAGTGTCTGTTTCTCCACTTGGTGCCAGATGGCCCGAGAGTAGACTCATGACTGCCACAGCCCTCATCTTTTTTATACCTCGTCCCCCTTGCTGTCAGAGCTGAAATGGTCCCCATTATCCAGGGGAAAAAGCTGGGGAGCCTGGCAGGGACTCACCCAAGGTCACTGGTGATTCAGAAGCAGAGAACCTGGGTCTCGTGCTTTTCACGTAGGCTCTTCTAAGGGAGGATACAGTGTTGGGTGCTGCTGCGTGCTGCTGAACTTGGTGCAGGGCAGCCCTCTGTTGGGTCAGAACCCCATCTCCTTGTCCAGAGCCTGGAGGAGTAAGGCACCCTCCCCTGAGGAATGCTGGTGGTCCGAGGCTTCCTCCCCCAGAGAGACCAGGTGCAGGTTCTTATCCCACCCTGTCAAGGCTGGGTCCCTCTCTCATGTTGATCCTCCACATTCCCATGTGTGCCCTAAGGAAATCCAGCCTTGTCCTGCCTCCCTTGTGTGGCCTGTGATGAGGTCAGGTGAGCTCTAAAACCCTTTTGTATGAATGCACCCAAGATATTGAGTGGGTTTAGTTGGTAACTATGGTGAGAACTGACCTCAGCCTGCCTGTGTGGGCATGGGGGCAGGTAGGCAGGGCTTGCCTGGAGTGGCTGGGCCACGGACTGCACCTGTCTGCGGGGCTGGCCTTGGAAATCACAGCCCTCAGAAGGGCACTACTGCTGGGCCTCCAGCTGCCAGGTGCAAAGGTATCAGGTAGAATGATATGAAATTGCCAGCATCTGCTTCTTTGTTTTCATGTGATTCAACCTGATATCACTTACCCATTTTACAGAACAGACAAGAGGCTTATGATGTGATTTGCTCAAGGTCATATAATGAGTTGCAAGACTAGAATAAAATTTGCCCAAGGTCACACTAGAACGTAGGGACTCACCATTCCTAGTCTGTTTTTCTTTCTACTTCCAGAACATTCCAGAACTCCATTTCTGCCTGCCCTAGGTCCTCTTCCTCCACACATGGTGTCAATATCCCATTGATTAGGGTTTCTTCTTGGCTGCCTGAATAACAGGGTTTCTTGGCATCCTGATTTGAAAGCATATTACGTACGTCCACTAGCCTGGAGGGCAAGGGTAGGGGTTTGCAAGGATGGTCTACAAGGGAGGTTGGTCATAAACACTACCTAGGAAAGAGAAGACCAGGGATGAAAGGAGACCAGTTTTTAAAGACCTGTTTAAAGGCCTTTGAGATTATGCCTTGCATTGGCACTCTTTACCAACATGTGTGCCTCCACCATCAGACTTGAAGTTCCTAAGGGCGAGGACTTTGCTTCTAAAGCGAAGGGGACTGATTCACTAAGTACTTCCCTGAGCCCAGCACCATGCCGAGGACTTTATGTTTGCTTTAACAACAACCCTGCATGATGGAAACAGACTCAGAGAACATAAGTAACAGTGATAAGTGGACTTCATTTCCAGGTGAATCTCATTCACAGTAAAAAGAGTTGAACACACTATTCCAGGAGGCTTGGAATGGGCCCCAGGCATATGAATTTGTGCTAAGTTATCCGGCGGTTCTGAGGCAGCCAAACTAATGTTTGGGAACCACTGATCTGTACTCTGGCTTTACCCACAGTAATCTCAGAGATGCCAGCCATTGAGAAATAAGTCCAAGTCCCTGCCCTGAGGAGCTCACAGCCTGGTTAGAGAGACAGACAAGCAAATGGGCCCACTGCTTTTAACACATGCAGTAATGGAAGCTCGGTCTCAGCCAAGAGCTAGGACAGAGGACGGAGCATCTCCATAGAGCCTACCACAGAGTCTGGGTCCCACAATATTTGTGGTTCTGAAAAAATGTTTCTAGCCCCTCATTTAGTAAATGTATGGCTTGTCTTCATACCAACTCCAGGTCTCAAGAATAGTTTTTACTGAGACAGTAAGCTTAAACACCTACAGAATGCTGAACTTTGTATCAGGTCCTGTGTGGGGTGGGATTATACAAAGAAAAAAATGACCCTGTCTTCTTGGAGCTGAAAGTTGGATATTAAGAGATATTAAGAGAACAAGCTTTACCTTTGTGAACCAGCATGAGCATCAGGAGTAAAAGTGGGTCAGCTGGGGAGAAAGGCTTCCAGGAAACTGCCCAAAGGGAGAGGAAAGGCAAAGGGAAGGCTACTATGCTCAGAGGAATAAGGTAACAGTAACTAACACCATATTTTGCATTTGCTTCTTCAACAAATGCCTACTATGTACCAGGCACTGGCCTAGGTGATTGACCAAAACTGGTACGGTTCCTGCCATCAGGAACCTATAGAGTATAGGGCAGGAGGCTGACTCCAACCAGGGAATCATGGTAAGTGACGTAAAGGGGGACAAGGTGCCCTGAAATTGTTAACAGACATGTTTGATCCAAACCAAAAAGGTTAGGTAAGGCTTCCTTGAGGAAGTGAGTTTGAGCAGAAGTCTGCAGGGTGAGTCAAGTGAGGAGGAGAGGGAAGAACCTATGCAAAGGGCCCAGTGGCAGGGAGAATGCAGTGAGTCAAGAGTGAGGGGCTGGTGTGGGCTCAGGCTGGGGGAGGGCAGGCTGAGTGTGCAAGGCTGTGGAGCTAGGCTGGAAGGCCAGGCCAGGCCGTAAACCTGATATGCTCTGCTTCATGGGAGGCAATTATGTGATCCCAGCTGTAATGGAGGAGTAAGCTGCAGGTGGCTGTAGGAACGGAGGGTGAGGGATGAATTCATGCCTGTAGGTCCAGGGATATTCTAATTGAAGACAGCCTGGTGGAGGTAAGCTTTGAAGGAAAACAGGATGGGACCCTAAGCCTGCCCTCCCTCCCTCCTTGGAGCTGTGATTTTGTGTGTGACCCCTCTAATCTTCCTGGACAGGACAGGGGTTGGCCAACATTGTGGACAGCAGCTTCTATAACCGGCTTTTACCAGCCCCACCAGTGTATGAGGTCACCAGGAAGGCATGGGAGAGGACAAAAGAGTGGGGGAAGGGGTGGTTTAGATATTGCCTTGGTGAGATTAAAGACGCTCATCAGCAATAACCACAACCCCCTGGCGGCTCATTACATTGCCAGGCATTGCGTTTTACTTCATTGCCGTACCTCTGCGTGAGGTATCCTTGCCCCATTTCACAGGTGTCGGAGGGGAGGCCCAGAAAGGTGGTTGCTCGCCCCAGTTCTTAGTGCAGGGGACCACTTGGGGAACTGGATCTCTTGGGCCAAGTGTGATCCTGCTCCCTGTCTCCTGCAGCGTGGCGCCATGGACAAGATCCTGGAGGCTGTGGTGACGTCCTCATACCCCGCCAGCGTGAAGCAGGGACTGGTGCGGCGCGTGCTGGAGGCGGCGCGGCAGCCGCTGGAGCGCGAGCAGTGCCTGGCATTGCTGGCGCTGGGCACGCGCCTCTACGTGGGCGGAGCGGACGAGCTGCCCCGCCGCGTGGGCTGCCAGCTGTTACACGTGGCCGGCCGCCACCACCCCGAAGTCTTTGCGGAGTTTTTCAGCGCGCGCCGCGTGCTTCGCCTACTGCAGGGGGGCGCCGGCCCGCCAGGCGCCCGGGCGCTCGCCTGCGTGCAGCTCGGCCTGCAGCTGTTGCCGGAGGGGCCCGCAGCCGAGGAGGTGTTTGCGCTCCTGCGGCGGGAGGTGCTGCGCACCGTGTGCGAGCGCCCGGGGCCCGCGGTCTGCGCGCAGGTGGCGCGGCTCTTGGCGCGACACCCGCGCTGCGTCCCCGACGGCCCGCACCGGCTGCTGTTCTGCCAGCAACTGGTGCGTTGCCTTGGCCGCTTCCGCTGCCCGGCAGAGGGCGAGGAGGGCGCCGTGGAGTTCTTGGAGCAGGCTCAGCAGGTGAGCGGGCTCCTGGCACAACTGTGGCGTGCCCAGCCCGCCGCCATCTTGCCTTGCTTGAAGGAGCTGTTCGCTGTCATTTCCTGCACAGGTGCGTGTGAGCTGGGGTGGGGTGGAGCGGGAGCGCGTGCGCGCCAGGGGCCTGATGTACGCCAGGCAGGTGACAGCGTGTGCAGGCTCTTGTGCTTGGATCCCCTGTCGAGGTACGGTAGGGGGGTGTGTGTGTGTGTGTGTGTGTTTCAAGCACAGGTTGGGAAATGCGTGGTAGGGGTGTGTGTGTGTGTGTGTGTGTGTGTGTGTGTGTGTGTTTCAAGCACAGGTTGGGAAATGCGTGTTCCTTAATTAGCAGGGCTCTCCTGAGCTCCTGCTCTGGGTCCTATCCTGTGGTGGGTGCTGGGTCCGTATGGAGTAGCCGGCCCACATCAAGCTGGCCAGGAGGAGGACTGGGGCTGAGCGAGACAACAGAAAGGGGTGTGTGTGGGGGGGTGTCATCAAGCCCTTTGGGTCATGTGGATTTCGTAGAAGCGGTGACCTTTGATTCAAGTTTTGAGAGCTGGGCAGCAGCAGGAGCAAAGTTCCTGACATGCGATGTTGTGTGTACATCTGAACTCTGAAATGTAAACTCTTGGTCCTCCATTGACAATTATGGTACTTGAACTACAGTTACATATGAGTGAAATAAGATCTGTGCCTTTCCTGATTATAGGGCTATTTAGTTGAAAGGAAGAGAAAGCACCTGGCAGGAGCAAGAACCAAGCCCCGGAGTATAAGCACTTATCCAACTGGACAACACATTTTGATAACTAAATGTTCTTTTTCACCTCTAGGCCTTTGTGTAGTTCCACTGGGAATGTCCTCCCTCCCCTTAAGTTCACACAGCCCTTCTGTCTTCTTGCTAGCTCCATTGTTACCCTTTCTTACAGACCCATGACTTGGGGGAGTGGTCAGTGCTTTTGTTTGTGCTCAGTACAGAGCTGGGCCCCAAGCCATGGCAGTGAAGGTTTGTTGAGGGGCTAAGCTAAGGTGGGATCGGAGGCGGTGATGTTGTAGGAGGTGAGGAGATGGGCCCAATGTGCTCTTTGCAGAAGGCTAGTCTAGTTCTTTGGCAGCATGAGGACATGGGGGTTTGGGGGAGGTGAGGAGCCTATCTGCCTTGCTAAGCTCATCCCAGCCCCCACACTGTTCCAGAGGAAGAGCCACCATCTAGTGCCCTGGCCAGCGTGGTCCAGCACCTACCGTTGGAGCTTATGGATGGTGTCGTCCGGAACCTCAGCAATGATGACAGTGTGACAGACTCTCAGATGCTGACTGCCATCAGCAGGTGGGCTGAGGGCCGGGTGGTGGTCAGGTCTCTCTCCCGCCTTCTACTGGGTGGGGTTGCTGGGCTAGATTTAGTGTCAGAAGGCCTGGGACCTCATGCTTTTTCATTCATCCCTCCTTTCTTGAGCCCTGCTCTTTGCCGGGCCCAGGGCTGGATGTGGGAGATGCAAAGAACCTTTCTCTACCAGTGCTCTCAGGTTGGGTGCCAACTGTGTGATCCTGGACAAGTCGGTGAATTCTCTGAGGCTCAGTATCCCCCTCTGTAATAGCAAAGATGGTATAAGAAGTTGCCAGGCTTCCGTGGGTCATACGAGAAGCTGAAAGTATGTTACAAAGTGTTTTTTGAGTTTGGCAAGTATGATAAATGGAATTTGGGTGCTTTTTAGTTCCCAGCTTTTGCATATTCCCTCACCTCTTTTGAATGTCATCGCATCTGTGATCTAGTGATCCCAGAATATGCTCTCTTCCCTCCTGCCTACAGGCATTTGGCTTGGTAGATTCCATTCATCTGGGATGCCTCCCCCATCATGCTTTCTATAACTATGTGCAGGCCTACTGTCTCCATTGGGCCTTCCAAGATTTCTTGTCTTTAGTGCATATGAGTGTGGGTTCTAGAGGTAAGCTGGTTGGGTGCAGATCCTGGGTCTACTGCTTCTTGCCTGTGTAATTTTGTGCAAGTTACTCCACTTCTGTAGGCCTCTGCTTCCTCACTTATAAAATGTAGTGTAATTGAACCCATCTGCTGGGTTGTTGCAACGATTAAATAAAATGAGATAATACATGTAAAGTGTTCAGAGAAGTGATGGGAGCTACTGTCATCATAATTATTATTGCTTTGCTTTCTTACTATTCTTTTCATAGCACTGTCTTAGGAGTCTAATGACATAATGTTATTTTCCTGAGCATGTACTATGTGGCAGCTTCATGCTTTGTGCACAGAAACATTATCTTGTGGGGGTCAGTTGGGTTAATACATGTAAGGCAGATGGAGTAGTGCTTGGTTCAGAGTGAATACTATGAGAGTTAACTCTTGTCAAGTCTTTTAATCCATACAGCAACTCTGTGAGGTAGGTATCGTCCCCATTTTACAGAGGAGGAAACCAAGGCTAGAGAGATCACTTGTTCTAGGTCACAAGCAAGGGTTTGCTGGAGCCAAAACCTCAGTGCTGCTCACTGCTCCTGCTGTTGGGCCCCATGGTCCAGGCAGAGGCAGATGAAAGCCCCATCCTGCCACTGCAGCCAGGCATGTGGGGTGAGGTTTGGGGTGTTGAGAGTATGCTAGGAGCCCAAGTCTCTGTCAGATGCCTGTGCTGAGCTCATGTGCAGTTCTCAGAGTGTCTTATCCATCCCACGGACCCCAGGGCTGCTCTGTGCAGGTGTGGGTCAGTGTGGGGTCTCAGGAAACTATAGCATATCCCTGGGCTACACCCACCTGGGCATTTGGGCCTCCCTGGTCCTTGTGTCATTGTCACTTCCTTCTCCAGGATGATCGACTGGGTGTCATGGCCCCTGGGGAAGAACATTGATAAGTGGATCATTGCACTGTTGAAGGGCCTGGCTGCTGTTAAGAAGTTCAGCATCTTGATTGAGGTTTCCCTCGCCAAAATTGAGAAGGTTGGTGGGTCCTAGCCCTGGCTTATGGCTTTTCCGACTTAGCTCTTACCAGGGACAGTGTGGGTCTGGGAGGTAGAGCACTGGGGCTCCCACCCAAGCTTGCTGTGACCTGGGACAATTTAGCGTACCTCTCTGGGCTTCAGATTTCCCACTTTCATTCTTTTGCTCATTCAAGAATGTGTTGGTCTGTCTGTCCCTCTATCACTCCCCTCAGGTACCTGCCTTGCTATCTATCTGTCCATCAACCTAGATCTGTGAGACTGTCTATGTTCTTGGTTCTGCATGGGTCTGCTGCTTCAGCTCTGGTGTGTCTAACCACTGTGGTTGTACTTGGCCTCTGGGGCCCAGGTGTGGGGAACTCCTGACCAGTGACTCTCTTCCAGGTTTTCTCCAAGCTTCTGTACCCCATTGTCCGGGGAGCTGCCTTGTCTGTCCTCAAGTACATGCTCCTGACCTTCCAGCACTCCCACGAGGCCTTCCACCTGGTAAGGGCCCTATGTGCCACCCTGAGGAGGGATGGTCCTCAATCTCCCACTGGTTTGGCTGGAGTCCAGACATACTGTCTCTATTGGGCCTGGGGATTTGAAGCCCAAGACCTTGAAGTCCTGGACAGTAGGACTAGAGGAAACTTGACACTCCATTTTACAGACAGGAGACTAGGGCCATAGAATGTGTATCACTTCCCCACAGGCCCACGGTAAAGTGACAGCCTTAGAATGATGATACCTCATGTTGCTTAGTGGCCTGCTGTTTCCCCAGCATGGTACTAAAGACAGTACATACATTAACTCTTAAGAGGGAGGAGGGAGGGAGCCCTAGGAGGGAGAATTCTATCATTTTTTCCCCCTTTTCAGCTGAGGAAAGTACAGTTTAGGGAGATTGAATCACTTGTCTCAGACACATAGCTAGTGAGCGATACAGGGAAGATTCTAACTAAGTTTGTCTGACTTCTGATCCTGTGTCCTTCCAGTATACCCTGCTACTGACCAGCACCCAGGTGGCCTGGCCTCCAGGCCAGGGCCCTTTCTGTTGATCTTTGGGGCCATCCCTCTGGAAGGACAGTCTGTAGTTCTTGTTGCGGGGGAAGGAAGGGCTACCCTCTTGCCTTCCTGTCCCCAGACCTGACTTGCAGATGGAGCCCTAGATTCTGAGCTCCTGCTCAGGACACAGATTTCATGCTTTCTAGTTTGCTGCAGTGGGAAAAGCACAGTACCAGGGTTTGGGGTGCTGGGGAGTTGAGTCCCATCTTTGCCATTTTCCAGATGTGGTGACCTTGGACCAGGCACTTACCTCTCCCTAGGATGGTGGGAGAGGGTTCGATGAGTGATATTTGTCAGGAGCCTGCTGAATACTAGGGACTGGCTAGGTACTGTTCTTCCCATCCTTCTCCTGGGCTCCCTAATCCCAGTTCCTGTGGGCTGACTCTGTGCATCCCTGGGGCATTATAATAGAGCCCCATGGCTTTGAAAGTTAGTACTCTATAAGCCAGAGGAAAGA
Organism: Spilogale gracilis; assembly: GCA_004023965.1. Lineage (NCBI taxonomy): Eukaryota > Metazoa > Chordata > Mammalia > Carnivora > Mephitidae > Spilogale > Spilogale gracilis. The sequence continues at coordinate 29,294 of PITA01008224.1, read as the reverse complement.
AATGGGCTTTGTTTCAGACGTCAGCTTCTCCTATAACACATGGGGGAAGTTCTTGGTAAATTATATATCGTCTCCAACTTCAATTTCTTCATCTATAAAATGGGGACAATAATTGCTGAAGAAAGTCATTGTGAGGATAAAGTGTTTGACACGGGAATGATGAAACGATAGTGGTAGAAGGAAGGGTAGCCCTTGTCACTCGGGCCTCAGGCTTTCCTGGCAGGCCCGTTGTCTGTGGCTTAACATTTGGGGCTTGGCGGATGAAGAAACTGAGGCAGGATATCCAAGGTCACATGTCTTGTTAAAAGAGCCCCTTGCCTACATAGCACAGAGCTCTGTGTAGGCAAGGGGTCCCCTTGTGGGGGGACCTGTGGCCAGGGGGTCAGACCTCCCTGCTGTGAGGAGCTCCAGGTATTTTCAGCACTGACTACCAGCCCCTATCTCGTGGTGTTAAATGGAACTGAGCCTAATCCTGCTCTGCTCTCACAGCTCCTCCCTCACATCCCCCCCATGGTGGCCTCTCTGGTCAAGGAGGACTCCAACTCGGGGACCAGCTGTCTGGAGCAGCTGGCGGAGCTGGTCCACTGCATGGTCTTCCGGTTCCCGGGCTTCCCAGATCTGTATGAGCCTGTCATGGAGGCCATTAAGGTGAGTGGCAGTCTCCCCCTCCTTCCTTGCCCTGGTCCGAAAAGGGTGCCAGCTTGCGCCTTGTTCAAGGCCATAATACAGGTTAATGGCAGCCCCCCATCATTTGGTCTCTGCCTGTGTCCCATAACCTTTCCTGGCCCATTCTGTGCTTCAGGCACACTGAGTCACCTGCCCTTTCCCCAGATGCTCACCGCCCGTGATTGTGCTGGGCCTTTGCATATGCCATTCTCTCTGACTATAAACCCTTCTCTTGTTTTGCCTGCATAGCTCCTGTTCCCATCGAGTCTTCTCCATTAAGGCTTTGCCCAAGTGTTACCTCCATCAGAAAGCCTTCCCCACCCCAGGCTGGCTCAGGACTTTTCTGGGTCTCTTGCAGCTCCCAAATCCCTTTGTCATGTGTTGTCACTGTCTGTGTTTCTCTCTTCCCTGCCCACCCCCACCGCCCCCACCCCCACCTGGAGCACTCCAGAGCAGGGATTGTTTATAACTGTCCACATGGCTTCACTGATGCCCTGCTTTGTGCCAGACCCAGGCTGGGAACTGGGGACACAGCACAAGGCAGACCAAGTCACCTCCGCTGAGGAGCTTGCAGCCTAGCGGGGTGACAGGCTGGCCCAGAAGTTATGCTGCTGTAAGTCGCTTAGGAGGTTCCTGTGAGGAACCAGAGAAGGGAAGGATCATCTCCAGTTAGAGGAGGAGGCTGCGGGGACGAAGGGGCTTCTGACCTGGGCCTGCTAGGTTGCCAGAAGAGTAGCATTTGTAGGTAGTGCCACATTTGATATTGTTTTCCATATATTTTGTTTTTTAATGCCCGTAAGATGCTGCTGTTCCCTGAATTTCGTAGATGGGGGAGATGAGACTGCTGAGGCTTGCTGATGTGCCCAGCCATGGAGATAGTGAGAGGTACATGCAGGCAGGGTGCGTGGTGGCTGAGCCCTTCCCTGTCGCATGATACAGGGGGCGGGTCTGAGCGCGGGTGAGGGTGTCTAGGGAGGTGCTGGCCCTTGTAGAACCTCTGATGTGACTTCCATTTCTGTAGCACAGCAGAGAGATAACCCAAAAAGCATCCCACTGCAGAACACCTAGAAATGCTTGTTAAAATATAACAAACATCTTTTTAAGTACATAGCTGAGCTTGCAAGAAAGTAATGGGGAATCCCCTAGGGGCCAAAAAGGAATCGAGAACTGGAATCCAGAATGGTAAGTGAGAGATGATGCTCTCTCACCCTGTGGTGGGGAGGGAGTGGGAAAGGGTGTAACCATAGTCACTAAGCCATTTGAGCTTGTAGGGACAAGAGGAGATGCTTAGGGCCCACTCCCCCTAGGGCATTAGCAGTAAGAGGCCCATGTAAGTCAGGACCTAAAAAGGCTTTACTGTTAGTAAAAGAGTGATCTAGAAAAAATATACACATGGTCTCAAATAGATGTCAAGGGAACTTTTCTGGCTTGGTCTGCACTCTGGATTGGGAAGAGTGAAACTTGTCATCATTGGCCTGCTCTCATGTGGGTTTAGGCATTTAAGTTCTCATTGTTTTTGGGGTTGTGGGCTCCTAAGTTCAGGCACTCATATTAAAAATAGTTATGAACTTGAAATACCCTACAGTTGCCTTGTGGAAACAAATGAAAGTGCTTTCCACTCACAAAGATAAACTCTGCTAAAGATGAGTTTATAATCCAAAAATTACGAAACACAGAAGGCAACAATTGACCACGAGTGACAGTCAGTTGATACTTTAAACAGAACCTATGGCATTTATTTGGATCTTCTCAGTTTTTCCAACTTAATAGGAGAATGCAATTTTTTTTGTTTTTAATAGAGCCTACCTACAAAAGAAGCAGCTGCCTTGCCAGGTCATGAGCTGCCTGTCCGTGGAGGTAGATGAGCGGAGGAGACAGGGCCTTGACTTTTTGGAAGTGACTGTTACTGTTTCCTGTAGGCTTGGAGCTTCTGGTGGGCGGGGACCGTGTTAGGATTTCTGTGATCTCTGAGTGAATGAACGTGACTGTTGTGTGAAAAATGCGGTCATGGAGGCATAAACAAAGCCGAGGGAGCATGGCCCTGCACTGGGCACTGAGGGAAACTCCCACTCAGTGAGGTCCGCGCTTTTCATGCTAGGGGCCATGGCCTGATCTAGGAGACAGTGGATCTGTAAATACCAGTACCACTAGGTGCAGGCAGTGAGGCTGTCTAAGATCACATATGTACCCCCTTGAGAAGATCCTGGAAAGTTTTCTAGAGAGGGGCTATGGAGTGAGGCCTTGAGGGATGGGGACTGGCAGAATGCACCTGTAGATGCGTTCGAGGGAGAGGTGTGGGATGGGAGTGTGCAGTTTGTCAGGGGAGTGAAGGGGATGTCGGAAACATCAGACTGGAGGGTCTTGCTTCATCTAGCAGACTTGGGCCTCTCAAACCTTTCCTCCAGAGTACTGGAGCCCACAAAGGGACTGCTTACCCAAGCAGGCTGACACAAGCCCCGTGCTTCTCTAGAATCTAATGTCATCTCAGATTCGAGTGCACATTTTGTAAACATTTGTTTTAATGCAGACGTTTTTCTTCCTTGAATATTAGAGACTATGGTTCCAGGGAGATGTGCTATGTTTATCGTGAGGCTTTGGATCCCTCTAGGTATGAGCCCATGTGAGAAGCAAGGCAGCAAAGTATCCATAGGACTCTATTGTTCATAAAACTTTCACATGTTTTCTTTGAGCACATCCTTCTTTGAAACTCCTTTATAAATACATTCAGAAAAGTTCTCTCAGGCAGTTTCTTTGGGAGCTCTGGTTCTTGCTAAGGGAGCCATTGTATGTCACGTGAGGAGCTTGAAACTTATTTGTAATTCTCTTTCATTTTTGTACCAAAGTACCTTCTTTGGGGTAAATGGCACTTGGTTTTTCTAGTGTTGATAATTTTGCATTGTGCAAATGTGCACGTGTATGAGATTTCGTCTTTCTGACTTTTTGTCCCTATTCATCTTGTGTATGGGGGAGTAGGGATTGGATAGGGCACAGTAGGAGGAAAAAAGGAGGGATTAAGAAGCTAGTGAGCCCATTGTTTTTTTTAATTTAGAGATGGGGAGGGGCAGAGGGAGAGGGAGAGAGAACCTTTTTTATTTTTTTAAAAGATTTTATTTACTTATTTGACAGAGAGAGATCACAGGTAGGCAGAGAAGCAGGAAGAGAGAGGGGGAAGCAGGCTCCCTGTCAAGCAGAGAGCCCAACATGGGGCTCGATCCCAGGACCCTGAGACCATGACCTCAGCTGAAGGCAGAGGCTTTAACTCACTGAGCCATCCAGGCACCCTGGAAGAGAGAGAATCTTAAGCGGGGCTCTATTTCACAACCCTGAGATCATGACCTGAGCTGAAGTCAAGAGTCGGACACTTACCCATCTGTGTCCCCCAGGTGCCTTTATTTTTTTTATATTGCCTTTGGCAGCTCCTGTTTTTTTTTTTTTTTTAAGATTTTATTTATTTGACAGAGAGAAACACAGCCAGAGAGGGAACACAAGCAGGGGGAGTGAGAGAGGGAGAAGCAGGCTTCCTGCCGAGCAGGGAGCCCGATGTGGGACTCAATCCCGGATCTCTGGGATCATGACTTGAGCCGAAGGCAGTCGCTTAACCAACTGAGCCACCCAGGCGCCCCATCGCCTGTATTTTTTAATCATCTGTGAGAGGTGACTGATCTGACAAATGTTCCTGGGCAATGAGTGCACACAAGTGTTAAACCACTGTTTGAGCAGGACTTTCTGGGGTGGCCAGACGGTGTGTGCTGTGGAGACCAGTGCTGAGCTGACTTGAGACTATGGAGGCCTTGCACAAATCTAGGGTCTGTCCTCAGGATCTGGAAATGATAGGACTTAGAGGAATGTCACTTAAATCTATTAAGTAACTCTGTATTATGCTTAGATGTTTTTCTTTAAAATAGGTTAGAACGCATGCTGGGGAATGTTCTTTTAGGTGCATCTGTTTTAACGTAGGAGAATGAGTAAGAAAGCATGTTAATCCCTGAGCCCTTGACCTAGAAGCCCTATCTCAGGACCCCGGGACCCTCCCAAGATCCTGTCTGGGGGATCGTACTGGGGGGTGGTGGCTAATTAAACCTGATAGCAGACCTAAAAGGAGGAGGGCAAGTGGGAGCCTCATTGTACACAAGCACTGTGAAAATGTGGAGTGCCAGATCGATATAAGGTAGGAGTAGCCTCGCTTGACAAATGAGGAAATGGCTCACTGACCATTGCCAGGCAGTTAGTTAGGACAAGAATCAGGAAGAGGCCTGAGATCTTAACATTGTTGGATCTGGCTGGGGGGCCTGTGTGTCATTGCTCAGCGTCTCTCCTACCCTGGCCTCCTCTGAGAACATGCAGATTCTCTGTTTATTGTCTATATGTTCCTGGAAAGTTTTTTTTTCTGCATCTTAGTTTTTTCATCTATGAAATGGCCATTTTATGTTTTCTTAAGGCAGTTGTGACATGAAAGGTGATCTAGAAGGCCCATGTGTCAAAATGAGAACCTAGAATAAGTTTAGAAGCAGAAGGCTATTAACATGTATATTTGGGATGTTTGTGGATGGTGTGCTTGGGTGGCGGTGGGGTAGGCTGTAGTCTAAGAAGGCTTCCCAGAGGAAGTGATATTTTTAGACCTGACCATGGTCCCACCATCCTGCTGGCTTGTTCCCTCCTCAGGACCTCCATGTTCCCAATGAGGACCGCATCAAGCAGCTGCTGGGGCAGGATGCCTGGACCTCACAGAAGAGTGAGCTGGCTGGTTTCTACCCCCGGCTCATGGCCAAGTCAGACACGGGCAAGATTGGTTTAATCAATCTGGGCAACACATGCTACGTGAACAGCATCCTTCAGGCCTTATTCATGGCTTCTGAGTAGGTTCTGCTTTTGAATTTCCTGTCTTCCCCTCCTCTTCTTTGGGCACCCTGGTGTATGGGGTGGGGATGAGGGGTTGGAGAGGGTTGTGGAGGGGCTGGAGAGGGCAGGACCTTCTTTGCATTGATGGCATAATTCCCTGAGGTTTGTGGGCACCTGAAGGGGCAGGTGAGAGAGGTCCCTGAGGGCTCCAGGCCATTGGCAAGACAGTAGGTTGAGATGGGAACTTGAGATGGGGACTTAAGGGACTGGGCTGTAGTGGGAGGGGGATCTGCTCTGGGTTGGTCAACATCACTGGTTTTCTTTTTTTCTTTAAGTCCAAGAGGATGGATTGTGTTTTCCCCTCACCCTGGCATTAGGCATTCCCTGCCCCCTTATTAAAAAAAACCTTTATTGGCAATGGCTACCTAACTTCAGGCTTCATTAAAAATCACTCTAGGTTTCAGTCACAGAAGTAGACATCTCTTTTCCCCCATTTTCATGTATGTGTGCATGTGTGTGTGTATGTTTGTTAATATGCACATAAAATTTATGATATTACGTAAAAATTACGATATTTGTACAGTTCAGTGGTATTAAATGCATTCACATTGTGCAACCATTCCTACCACGTAACTTCTTTTCATCTTGTAAATCTGAAATTCTATACTTCCTAAACAATAACTTCTCATATTCCCACTCTCCCTTCCCCCAGGCTCTGGCAACCCCTTTATACTGGTAGCCAAGTGTTGCTTTTACATTTTGGCCATGTGAATACTGCTGCGATGGAATGGGTGTACACATAGCTCTTTGAGACTCTCCTTTCATTTTGTTTGGGTATTTATCCAGAAGTGGAATTGCTGGGTCATAGGGTCGTTCTATGATTAACTCTTTGAGGAACCTCCACGCTGTTTTCCACAGTGGCTGCACCATTTTACATTCCCACCAACAGTGCACTTGGGTTCCAGTTTCTCCACATCCTTGCCAAGGTTTCTGTGTTTTGTTTTGTTTTCTCTTTCTAAGAGAGCCGAGGGCGGGGGGAGGGGGAGAGAATCTTAAGCAGGCCCCACACCCAGTGCAGAGCCTGAGGTGGGACTCTGAGATCATGACCTGAGCCAAAATCAAGAATTGGTCGCTTCACTGACTGAGCCAGCCAGGCTCCCCTCTGTTTTATTGATAGTAGCCATCCCAGTGGGTGTGAGATGGTATCCCATTGTAATTTGGATTTGCATTTTTCTAATGATTAGTGAAGGTGAGCATCTTTTCACGCGTTCCTTAGCCATTCATAGATCTTCTTTGGGAAAGTGTCTACTTAACTGCTTTGCCCATTTTGAATCAGGTTGTTCTTTGTTGAGTTTTAGGTAGAGGTTCTCTATATATTCTGGATGTTAATCTCTTCTCAGAGACATGTTTGCAAATATTTCTTCTGTACTGTGAGTTGCCTTTTTGTTCCCAATAACCTTTTTTATGTTCCGTTAAAAGAGGTTGCATTTATTTATTTATTTATTTATCTATGAGCTCTGTTTGACATTATATCAATTTCGGGCATACAGCATATCTGGTATATGTATATGTCATGAAATGATGACCACAATGAGTCTTGTTAACATCCATCACCACACACAGTTAAAATTTTTCTTTCTTGTGATGAGGACTTTTAAGATTTACTCTATTAACGACTTTCAGATACACAATACGGCGTAATTAACTGCATTCCCGTGCTCTAGGTTACATCCCAGGACGGGTCACATAACTGGAAGAGTGTACTTTTTGACCATCTTCATCTGGTTTGCCCCACCCCCGCCCCCGCCAACCACCAGTCCATTATCTGTATCTATCATTGTTGTTTTGCTCGATTCCGCATATAAGTGAGATCACACAGTATTGGGGTTTTCCTGTGTGACCTATTTCATTTTGCATAATGCCCTCTAGGTTCATCCAGTTGTGACAAATTGCAGGATTTCCTTCATTCTCATGGCTGAGTAATAGTGCAGTATGTATTTAAGGAATATATGTGTTTTCTTTAGCCATTCATCTGTCACTGGACAGGTAGGTCGTTTCTGTATCTTGGCTGTTGTAAATTATGCTGCACTGAAAATGGGGGTGCATATGTCTTTTCGAGTTAGTGTTTTCATTTTCTTTGGATAAATACTCTGAAGTGGAAATGCTGGATCATAAGGGAGTTCTCTATTTTTAGTTTTTCGAGGAACCTCCATACTGTTTTCTAGAGTAGGTATACCAGTTTACATTCCCATCAATTCTGTGTAAAGATTCCTCTTGTCCCATGTCCATGCCAACACTTATTTCTTGCCTTTGATAGAGCCATTCTAACAGGTGTGAGGTCTTACCTTATTGTGGTAAGATGAGTTCCCTCATGATAGTGATGTTGAGCACTTTTTCAGGTGCCTGTTGGCTATCTTCTTTGAAAAAGGGTCTGTTGAGATCCTCTGCCTATTTTTTTTTTTTTAAGATTTTATTTATTTGACAGACAGAAACACAGCAAGAGAGGGAACACAAGCAAGGGGGATTGAGAGAAGGAGAAGCAGGCTTCCCACCGAGCAGGGAGCCCGATGTGGGGCTTGATCCCGGGTCTCCGGGATCATGACCTGAGCCGAAGGCAGTTGATTAACCAACTGAACCACCCACGCACCCCCTTTGCCTATTTTTTAGTAGGATTGCTTTTTTCCTGTTGAGTTGTGTGAGATATAGATATATATATCTCATTAACTCCCTATCAGAAAGATGATTTGCAGGGGTGCTGGGTGGCTCAGTCGTTAAGCATCTGCCTTTGGTTCAGGTCATGATCTCCGAGTCCTGGGATCGAGCCCCACATGGGGCTTCCTGCTTGGTGAGAGGCCTGCTTCTCCCTCTCTCACTCCCCCTGCTTGTGTTCCCTCTCTCACTGTGTCTCTCTCTGTCAAATAAACACATAAAATCCTTAAAAAAAAAAAGAAAAAAGAAAGGTGATTTGCAAATATTCGGTCTCATTTTGTAGGATGCGCTTTCATTTTGTTGATGGTTTCCTTTAACGTGCGGGAGCTTTTCAGTTTGATGTAGTCCCACTGGCTAATTTTGCTTTTGCCATCTTTATTTTTAGTGTCTGATCCAAAAAATAATTGCCAAGATGATGTCAAAGAGCTTACAGACCGTGTTTTCTTATGGTAGTTGTACTGTATCAGGTCTTATGTTCAAGTCTTAAATCCATTTTGAGTTGATTTTTGTGTATGGTGTAAGGTAAGGATAGGATTTCATTTCTTTGCATGTGGCTGTTCATTTTTCCCAACACCATTTATTGAAGAGACTGTCCTTTCCCAGCTGTATATTCTTGGCTCCTTTTGTATATTAATTTACTATATAAGCATGGGTTTATTTTGGGACACTCTCTTCTGTTGTATGGATCATTTATCTTTTTTTTTTTTTTTTTTTAAAGATTTTATCTATTCATTTGACAGAGAGAAACACGGCCAAAGAGGGAACACAAGCAGGGGGAGTGAGAGAGGGAGAAGCAGGCTTCCTGCCAAGCAGGAAGCCCGATGTGGGGCTCGATCCTGGGTCTCCAGGATCATGAGCTGAAAGCAGTCGCTTAACCAACTGAGCCATCCAGGCGCCCCAATCATTTATCTTTTTATGCCAGTACTATATTGTTTTTGATTATTGTTTTGTGATGTAGTTTGAAATCCAGAATTGTGATGCCTCCAGCTTTTTCTTTTTTACAGTTGCTGTGGCTAGTTGAGGTCTTTGGCAGCTCCATACAAACTGTAGGATAGTTTGTTTTATTTCAGTGAAAAATGCCATTGTCAGTTACATAGGGATTGCATTGTATTTTAGATTATTTCAGGTAGTATGGACATTTTAACAGTATTAATTCTTTCAGTCCATGAACACAACACCTTTCCATTTATTTGCATCTTCATCAATGATTCTCATTCTGACACATTGTCAGAAGACCAGGGTAGTGGCCTCACACTACGTCACAATGCCTACCTCATTCAGTTTGCTTCATCTCATCACACAGGCTTTTTTTTTTTTTTCAGTGTTCCAAGATTCATTGCCCATGCCCCACACCCAGTGCTCCATGCAATAGGTGCCCTCAGTACCCACCACCAGGCTCTCCCATCCCCCCAGCCCCTCCCTCCAAGTCCCTCAGTTGTTTCTGTGTCCAAAGTCTCTGATGTTTCATTTCTGTCCCTGAATTACTCTACTTCCCATTTACTTTCCTTCTCCTACTGTCATCTATATTACCCCTTACGCACCACAAGTAAGTGAAACCATGTGATACTTGACTTTCTCTACTTGGCTTATTTCACTCAGCATAATCTCTTCCAATCCAGTCCATTTTTGCTACAGAAGTTGAATATTCATCCTTTCTGATGGAGGCGTAGTATTCCATTGTATATATGTACCACATCTTCTTTATCCATTCATCTGTTGAAGGGCACCTTGGCTCTTTCCACAGTTTGGCGATTGTGGCCATTGCTGCGATGAACATTGGGGTACATATGGCCCTTCTTTTCACTACATCTGTATCTTTGGGGTAAATGCCCAGTAGTGCAATTGCAGAGTCATAGGGTAGTTTTATTTTTAATTTTTTAAGTAATCTCCACACTGTTTTCCAAAGCGGCTGCACCAACTTTCATTCCCACCAACAGTGTAAGAGGGTTCCCTTTTCTCCGCAGCCTCTCCAACACTTGTTGTTTCCTGTCTTGTTAATTTTGGCCATTCTGACTGGTGTAAGGTGGTATCAGTGTGGTTTTCATTTGAATTTCCCTGATAGCTAGTGACGCTGAACATTTTTTCATGTGTCTGTTAGCCATTTTTCATGTGTCTGTTAGCCATTTCTATGGAGAAGTGCCTCTTCATGTCCCTTGCCCATTTTTTGATGTGTTCATCTTCTTTTTGGATGTTGAGTTTGAGTAGTTCTTTATAGATCTTGGATATCATCCCTTTGTCTGTAGTGTCATTTGCAAATATCTTCTCCCATTCTGTGGGTTGCCTCTTTGTTTTGTTCACTGTTTCCTTTGCTGTGCAGAAGCTTTTTATTTTGATGAAGTCCCAGAAGTTCATTTTCGCTTTTGTCTCCTTTGCCTTTGGAGGCGTGTCTTGAAAGAAGTTGCTGTGGCTGATGTCAAAGAGGTTACTGCCTATGTTCTCTTCCAGGATTTTGATGGATTCGTGCCTCACATTGAGGTCTTTTATCCATTTCGAGTTTGTCTTTGTCTGTGGTGTAAGAGAATGGTCTATTTTCATTCTTCTATATGTAGCTGTCCAATTTTCCCAGCACCATTTATTGAAGAGACTGTCTTTTTTCCACTGGATATTTTTTCCTGCTTTGTCGAAGATGATTTGACCATAGATTTGTCATCACACAGGCTTTTTATCATCTCACATCATTACAGGAAGAAGGGTGAATACAGTCCAATAAGATATTTTGAGAGAAAGACCATGTTCCCATTACCTTTATTATGTTATATTTTATTATTAGTTGTTGGTAATGTCTCATAGTGCCTTTATAGAATAAACTTTATCATAGGTATATATAGGAAAGATCAGTATATATATATATATATATATATATATATATATAGAACTTGGTACTATTTATAGTTTCAAGCATCCCTTGGAATCTTGTATCTCCTGTAGGTAAGTGGGGAATACTGTACAGGTCTTGTACCTTCTTGGTTAAATTTGATGCAATAATACATGGGATTTTTAAATTTATCTTTCTTATGGTCTGTTATACTGTATTGAAATGCAACAGGTTTTTTGTATCCTGTAACATTACTGAACTCATTTATTCTAAGGATTTTTTGGTGGAGTCTGGGTTTTTTTTTTTTTTTTAATATGTAATATCATGTCATCTACAAATAGAGACAGTTTTATTTCTTCCCTTCCAATCATGATGCCTCTTCTTTTTCTTGCCTAATTACTAGCTAGGACTTCCAATACTATGTTGAATAAAAATGATGAGAGTGGACATCCTTATCTTGTTCCTGATCTTAGAGGAGAAGTGTTCAGGTTTTTGCCGCTGAGTATGTTGTTAGTTGTGGGCTTGTCATAGATGGCCTTTATTATGTTGAGGTATGGTTCTTCTATACCTCCTATTTTTGAGAGTTTTTATTAAACATAATGGATATTGAGTTTCATGCATCTATTGAGATGATCATACGGATCATACAATTTTTTTTAATTCTTTTTTTTTTTATTGTTACTTAAACTTGTTTTCCAGTGTTCCAAGATTCATTCCCCATTCCCCACACCCCATGCTCTATGCAATAGGTGCCCTCAGTACCCACCACCAGGCTCTCCCATCCCCCCCAACCCCTCCCTCTAAGTCCCTCAGTTTGTTTCTGTGTCCAAAGTCTCTGTTGTTTCGTTTCTCTCCCTGGATTACCCTACTTCCCATTTACTTTCCTTCTCCTACTGTCCTCTACATTACCCCTTATGCACTGCAAGTAAGTGTGATACTTGACTTTCTCTACGTGGCTTATTTCACTCAGCATGTCTTCCAATCCAGTCCATGTTGCTACAAAAGTTGAATATTCATCCTTTCTTTCTTTTTTTTTTTTTTAAGATTTTATTTATTTGACAGAGAGAAACACAGCCAGAGAGGGAACACAAGCAGGGGGAGTGAGAGAGGGAGAAGCAGGCTTCCTGCCGAGCAGGGATCCCGATGTGGGGCTTGATCCCGGGTCTCCGGGACCATGACCTGAGCCAAAGGCAGTCGCCTAACCAACTGAGCCACCCAGGTGCCCCGATATTCATCCTTTCTGATGGAGGCGTAGTATTCCATTGTATATATGTACCACATCTTCTTTATCCATTCATCTGTTGATGGGCACCTTGGCTCTTTCCACAGTTTGGTGATTGTGATCATACAATTTTTATCCTTCATTTTGTTATGTAGTGTACTACCTTCGTTGCTCTGTGGATATTGAACCATCTTTGCATCCCTCTAATAAATCCCCCTGGATCATGTGTGAACCTTTTTGTATTGTTGAATTTGGTTTGCTATTATTCTGTTGAGGATTTTTTATCAATGTTCATCAGAGATATTGGCCTGTAATTTTCTTGTCAATATCTGATTTTGGTATTAGGGTAATACTGGTCTTAAAAAATGAGTGTGGAAGTATTCCTTCTGTTTTTTGGGAGAGTTTGAGAGGGTTTGGTATTAATTCTTTAAGTGTTCAGAGAAATTCATCAGTTTAGCCATCTGGTCCTGGTCTTTTGTTTAGGAGATTTTTTTTTTTAAAGATTTTATTTATTTATTATAAATAGAGAGACACAGCGAGAGAGGGAACACAAGCAGGGAGAGAGAGAGAGGGAGAAGCAGGCTTCCCACCGAGCAGGTAGCCCGATGTGTGGCTTGGTCTCGGGACTCGGGATCATGACCTGAGCAGAAGGCAGATGCTTAACAACTGAGCCACCCAGGTGCCCCTGGGAGATTTTTAATTACTGAATCAGTCTCCTTAGTAGTAATCATCTGTTCAGATTTTCTACTACTGTATGATTCACTCTTGACAGTGTGTATGTTTCTAAGAATTTCTCCATTTCTTCAAGGTTGTCAAATTTGTTGGAGTATAGTCGTTCATAGTAGTGTCTTAGGGATCCTCTGTATTTGTGTGGTATCAGTTGTGATGTCTCTGTCACTTCTGATTTTATTTGTGTCTTTCAGATTTCTTTCTTAATGAGTGTAGTTAAGGGTTTATCTGTGTTGTTTATCTTTTTCAAAAAAAACCCAGCTTAGTTTTATTGATCATTTTCTATTGTATTTTTAGTCTCCATTTATTTTTGTTCTGATCTTTATTTCCTTTATTTTTGGCTTCGTTTTTTTTCTAGTTCTTTGAGATATAAAGTTTGTCTATTTGAGATCTTTCTCATAACTTAATGTAAGCATTTATCACTATGATTTTCCCTTTTAGAAGCATTTGTCACTCTGCATTTTCCCTTTCCTGCATCCCATAACATTTAGTATACTGTATTTACATTTCCATTTGTCTCAAGGTATTTTTTGATTTCTTTTTTGATTTCTTCTTTTACTCCTTGGTTGTTCAGTAGTATGTTGTTTAGTCACCACATATTTGTGAATTTTCTGTTATTTTTTTCCTTGTAAGTCATTGCTGGTTTCATACTGTTGTGCTCAGAAACGATGCTTGATATGATTTCAGTCTTCTGAAGTTTTTAAGACTTGTGACCTGATATATGATCTATTCTGGAGAATGTACCACGTGAGCTTGAGTAGAATGTATATTCTGTTGCTTTTTGCTAGAATGTTCTGTAAATGACTGTCACGTTAATCTGTTCTAACATATTACCGGGTAAAGTATTTTTGGTCAGAAGTTTTCTTGTAGCTGTACGAGTCCCTTCTACAAAACTTTTCCAGAAAATATGCTGATATACTTATGAGGGTTCCCTTATATGTAACAAGTTGTTTTCTTCTATCCACTTTAAATGTTCTCTTTTTGTCTGTAACTTTCAACAACTTAATTATAGAGTGTGAGTGTACGTCTCTCTGAATTCATCTTATTTGGGACATTCTTGGCTCCCAAATTTGGATGTCTGTTTCCTTTACCAGATGAAGGAAGTTTTCAGCCATTTCATCAAATAAGTTTTTTTTTAATTAATTAATTTATTTATTTATTTATGAGAGAGAGAGAGAGAGAGAGAGAGAGAGCGAGCACGAAATGGGAGGGTCAGAGGGAGAAGCAGACTCCCCGCTGAGCAGGGAGCCCAATGGTGGACTCGATCCCAGGTCTCCAGGATCATGACCTGAGGTGAAGGTAGTTGCTTCACCAACTGAGCCACCCAGGCACCCAAGTTTTTTTCTTTTTTTTTAAGGGGGTTTCTCTCTCCTTTTTAAAGAATTTATTTGAGAGAGAGAGAGAACGTGCAAGTGTGCACACACGCTGGGGGAGTGGCAGGCAGAGGAAGAAGGAGAAGCAGACTCTCCACCGAAGAGAGAGCCTGACGCAGGGTTGATCCCAGGGTCCTGGGATCATGACCTTTGCAGAAGGCAGATGCTTAACCGATTGAGCCACCCAGGTGCCCCTCATCAAAGAAGTTTTATGTCTTTTTCTCTCTCTCCTCCTTCTGGGTCACTTTATGTTGTGGATATTAGTCTGCTTCATTTTGTCCCCTAAGTCCTTTAGGTTATCTTCACTCTTTTTCATTTTTTTTTTTTTTTAACTGCTCTGGATGAATTTCACTGTCTTTGAGTTTGCTAGTGATTTCTTCTGCTTGGTCTAATCTGCTGTTGAATCCCTGTGTTGCGTTTTTCAGTAGATTTATTGTGTTCTTCAATTTTGTGATTTCTGCTTGGCACTTTCTTGTATTTTCTTTCTCTTTGTTCAAGTTGTCACTTTGTGCACTGCTTTTCTTACCTTGGTGAGCATCTTTATGCTTATTGTTTTGAACTCCCTGTCTGGTAAATCACTTGTCTCTATTTTGTTAGCATCTTTTTCTGAGGTTTTATCTTGTTCTTTCATTTGGAGTATAGTTCTCTGTTTCTTCTTCATCCTTGACTGTGTTGGTTTGCATGCCTTAGATAGAATAACTACTTCTCCTGGCCTTGAAGGAGTGGTGCTGTGTAGATGAACCTTTTTGTTCATCCTTGCTTTTGGCTGTCTCTCAAGTCATTGTGACTGTCCAAGCAGTATACTTTGTTCTTAGTGGCTCTTAGTACAGACTATGCCCAAGACCTGGCAGTGTCCCAAAGGGGAAGATCTCGGGCAGCAGCTAGATTCAGGGCTTACCAGAAGCCAGAACCTCAGGTAGCAGCTTTTAAGGTATGCAAATATACCTCTTTCAAGGAAAGACTGGGAGATGGGCATTTGCATCTTTGAAGATATCTTAATAGTCCTCTTTCTTGGAAATACTGTGCATTTCTGTCTACTGCCTCTCTGCTGTTCCCTGGTATGGTCACCCACCTGTTATTCTGTTTGTTATGGTGCCATGTGATCTGCAAGCGTCAGCTTCACTGGCCACCACAACCAGACATTCATGGGGTGTTCTGCGGATGGCAGCTGCAAAAATCAGTGTTGTGTGCAGAAGCTCCTTTCTGGGAGACACTGGAGTGAGGCGGAGGGAGATTGCCAGGGTGACACCTGTTAGCCTCTGCAGCCTTTGGAAAGTATTTTAGTTGTCCCTAGATATTGTTAGAAGCCTACGCCTCAGGCTTAACTCTGAAGATAGACGGATGGACCTTTTTCACAGCAAGACTGGGTGTGATTCACTCAGCTGCGTCTGTGCTGGCTTCTGGGGTTTAGCTGTGGTGGGTCCACACGAGCTGTCTAAGCACTGTTTCCCAGTTTGCTGTAGCACTGTTGGTCTTGTGGAGATGAGCCCCATTGCCTTTCACAGGCATCCCTTAGGTGCAGGTCTTAAAAGTTAGGCTGCCGGATGTGGGATTCATATCCTTCCCTCTTCAGGGAGAAGCTGATAGTTGTGATTGCCCTCCTGGTTGTGGGTCACCATGCTGGAGGTGGGGTCTCTGGGGCCTCTCCTGCCCGTGTCAGTGTGTTTTTTTTCTCATTTGCCTGATGTGTAGGAGTTGCTCAGCTGGTTTTTAGATTTCTTTTGAAGGGAATTGTTCCATGTGTTTAGTGTGTCTGTGAGAGGAGTTGATTCAGGATCCTTCCATCTTGAGGTGAAGCCCTGAATGGTGTCTTTATGTGAAAAATTTTAAACTTTTGGGGCGCCTGGGTGGCTCAGTGGGTTAAATCCTCTGCCTTTGGCTCAGGTCATGATCTCAGGGTCCTGGGATCGAGGCCCACATCAGGCTCTTTGTTCAGCGGGGAGCCTGCTTCCTCCTCTCTCACTGCCTGCCTCTCTGCCTACTTGTGATCTCTCTCTCTGTCAAATAAATAAATAAAAATCTTAAAAAAAACCAAAAACCAAAAAACCCAAAATTTTAAACTTTCATGAGATCCCTGTGTGATTTTATTGTTGTCTGTGCCTTTGGTGTTTGCTCTTAGATCCACACCCAATCCGATGTAAAGCTTTTGCTCCATGTTTATTTTCCAAGAGTTTCATCGTTTTGGATCGTGAATTTAGGTCGTTGATCCACTCTGAGTTTTGTATGCGGTGTTAAGTAAGGGTCCAGCTTCATCCTTCTGCTTATGTATAAGTAGTTTGCCCAGCACTGTTTCTTGAAAAGCCTCTCCTTTCCCCCATTGATCTTGACACTTTGTCAAAAATCACTTGGCCGTGTTCGTGAGGGTTTATTTCTGGGCTCTGTATTACATTCCGTTGGTCTCTGTGTCTGTCTCTGTGCCAGTACCACACTGTTATGATTACTGTAGCTTTGTGTAGTAGGTTTTAACATCAGAAAGTAGAGTCCTCCAGTTCTGTTCATCTTTTTCAAGATTGTTCTTCATTATTTGTGATCCTTTGGGATTCCATATGGGTTTTAGAATGTGTTTTTCTGTTCCTGCAAAAGATGTCATTGGATTTTCATAGGGATTACATTGGATCTACAGATCACTTGGGGAAATAATGACATTTTGACAATATTAACTTCTAATCTATGAACATGGAATGTGTTTCCATTTATTTATGCCTCTAATTCCTTCAGCAGTGTTTTGTAGTTTTCATTATGCAATCTTTTCCCTCTTTTTAATGCTATTGTAATTAGAATTGTTTTTGTCATTTTCTTTTTGGATTTTCATTGTTGGGGTATAAAAGTGCAACTTGTTCTTGTGTGTTGACTTTGTATCCTGCTACTTTGCTGAATTATTAGTTCTAACAGCTGTTTCTGTGGTCTTTAGGATTTTCTACCTACAAGATTGTGTCTTTTGCAGACAGATCATTTTACTTCTATTTATTTATTTTTGGCCTAATTGCTCTGTCTAGACCTTCTAGTCTGGTGTTCATCAGAAGGGGTGAAATTAGGCATCCTTGCATTGTTCCTGATCTTGAGGAAAAGCTTTTAGACTTTCACCACTGAGTGTTATATTTGCTATGGATTTTTAGTATTTGGCTTTTATTATGTGGAGGTAATTTCCACAATTTCTATTGTATAGAGCATTTTTGTCATAAAAGTGTATTGGCTTTTGTCAGTTGCTTTTCCTATCTCAATTGAAGTGATCATGTGGTTCTTTCCTTTATTTTGGATATATATATAAATACATATATATATTTATTACATTGTGTGTGTGTGTATGTATGTCAAACCATCCTTGCTTTCCAGGAATTAAGTGCTACTTGGTCATGGTATATACTGCTTTTAATATTATTTTTATTTGTTTTTTTAATAGTACATTTCACTTAAAAAAACTGTTAAAGTTTAAGTAATCTCTACACCCAGTGTGGCTTGGACTCATAACCTCAAGGTCAAGAAGAGCCTGTTCTTCTGACTGAGCCAGCCAGGCACCCTGGTGTATACTGCTTTTAATGTGCTCCTGAAATCGGATTGCTTGTGTTTGTTGAGGATTTTTGTGTCAGCACTCATAAAGGAGAGCAGTCTGTAGTTTTCTTATAGTGTCTTTGACGTTGGTATCAGAGTTATGCTGACCTCATAGAATAAGTAGGTAATGTTCCTTGCTTTTCAGTTTTTTCAAAAGGTTTGGAAAATATTGGTATTCGTTCTTCTTTAAAGATTGGTAGAATTCACTTGAGAGCCTTGAGGTCCAGGACTTTTCTTTGTTGGGAGATTTTTGATTACTGATTCAACCTCCTTGCTAGTTTGTCTATTCAGACCACTCTTCATATTACTCTATTATCCTTTTTATTTCTATTGATTTGGTATTAATGGACCCATGTTAATTTCTGGTTTTAGTAATTTGAGTCTTTTTTCCTTAGTCCATATAGCTAAATGTTTGTTAATTTTCTTTTAAGGATTTATTTGTCAGAGAGAGCACAAGCAGGGGGAATGGCAGGCAGAGGGAGAGGGAGAAGCAGGCTCCCCACTGAGCAAGGAGACCAATGCAGGACTCCATTCCAGGACCCTTGGGATCATGACCTGAGCGAAAGGGAGATACTTAACAGACTGAGCCACCCAAGTGTCCCACAAACGTTTGTTAACTTTCTTGCTCTTTTTGAAGAACCAACTTTTGGCTTTATTTATTTTTTTTCTCTTATTTTTCTGTTTTCTGTTTTAATTTTCTCTGCTGTAGTCCTTTATTTCCTTCTTCTAGCTTTGGGTTTAGTTCTTTTTCTAGTTTCTTTAGGTTGTGAATATAGGTTGTCGATTTGAGATCTTTCTTGTTTTTTAATATGAACATTTATAGCTTTATTTCTCCTTATCACTACTTTTGCTGTATCCCATAAGTTTTGGTATGTTGTGTTTTTGTTTTCATTTGTATCTGAGTAGTTTCTAATTTTCCTTGTGATTTCTTCTTTAATCTTTGGTTGTTAAAAAATATGTTGCTGGGACACCTGGGTGGCTCAATTCATGATTCCAGGGTCCTGAAATCAAGCCCCACATCAGGCTCCCTGCTTAATGGGGAGTCTTCTTCTCTCTCTCACTTTGGCTGCTGTTCTCCCTGCTTGTGCTCTCTCTCATTCAACCTCTTTCTGACAAAGAAATAAATAAAATCTTTAAAAAAAAAAAACCTGTGTTGTTTAGGGGTGCCTGGGTGGCACAATTGGTTAAGCACCCAGCTCTTAATTTTGGCTCAGGTTATGATATTAGGGTTGTGAGATCAAGCCCCGAGTTGGGTTTCCGCCGGGCGTGGAGCCTGTTTTAGAGTTTCCCTCTTCCTCTGCCCTTCCCTGCCCCTCTGTCACTCTCTCTCTCCTCACCTCTTTAAAAAAAATGCTTTCTTTAATTTTCACAGTTTTGTGAATTTTCTAGTTTTCTTCTTGTCACTGAATTCTGTTCATCCAGGTGTGGTCGGAAAAGATACTTTGATTTTTATCTTTTAAAATCTGAGATTTTTATCTTTTAAAATCTGAGATTTGTGACCTAATTTGTAGTCTTTCTGGCAAATGTCTCATGTATACTTGAGAAGGATGTGTATTCTGCTGCTTTTGGGTTCACTGTTCTGTACGTGTGTGTTAGATCTAGGTGGTTCTTGGTTATTGTGTTAAGTCCTCTGTTTCTTTACATTCTTTCTGGTGGTTCTAGCCATGATGGCAGGTGGGGCATTGAGGTCTCCAGCTGTGGCTGTAGAAATGTTGATCCCTCCCTTTAAATTCTCTTTGTATCGTTTATTTTGATGGCCTTTCATTTGGTGAGTAAATGTTTGTAATTGTTATCTTTTTACTGTATTGAGCTTTTTATCAATACATTTTTTTTTTTTGTCTCTTGTAAGCTTCTTTGATTTAAAGTCTATTTTGTCTGATACTAGTGCAGCCGTCTCTGCCTTGTCCTGGTTTTCATTTGCATGGAATACCCTTTTCTGTCCTTTCCCTTGCCACCTATTTGTGTCTTTCGATTGCAAATGAGTCTCTCACAGACAGCCTAGAGTCGTATTGTACATTCTTATCCATCCTGTCAACCTTTGTTTTTGACTGGAGAGCATAATCTATTTGCTTTTACAGTAATTATGGATCAGGAGGGACTTCTGTCACTGTGCAAGGCTTTTACATACCTTATAACTTCTTTGTCCCTAGTATCCTGCTTTTTTTGTCGTCTTCTGTGTCAAATTGGTTTTTCATAGTGAAATGTTTAAATTCTTAATTTCCTTACTTTATATTGTATAGTTGTTTTCTTTGTTGTTACCATGGGGATTACATTTAACATTCTAAATTTAGAACCTTCCAATTTTAATTTATAGCAGCTGAATTTCAATAACCTACAAACCTCTGCTTCTTTACAGCTCCTTCACACCTGTTGCGGTTGTTGAATTTGCAGAATTACTTCTTTATACGTTGTATGTACAAAGCATAAATCAGTAATTCCTTTTTGTTTTAAAATTTTATTTATTTATTAGAGAGTGAGTGAGAGCAAGTGAGAGAGAGCATGAGCGGAAGGGAGGGGCAAAGGGAGAGGAAGAAGCAGGCTCCCCACTGAGCAGGGAGCCCGATGTGGGGCTACATCCCAGGACCCCGGGTTCATGACCTGAGCTGAAGGCAGATGCTTAACCTCCTGAGCTACTCAGGTGCCCCAGGTCATGATCCCAGGGTCCTAGGATCGAACCCTGCATTGGGCTCCGTGCTTAGTGGGGAGCCTACGTCTCCCTCTTCCTCTGCCTACTGCTGCCCCTGCCTGTGCTCTCTGTCAAATAAATAAATTAATTAAAAAATATATATTAGTCGCCTAAATAACATGAAGAGAAGATATTTACAAACCAGAGTTAGAGTAATTCCTAGCTATTACATTAATAATTTTTTCTTTACGTGTATCACACTGTCTTAAACAATGTTGAAAACGAGAAGTACAGTTGAAACAATATAGTTACAAACCTTGGCTAACACAATGGGAACTCTTATAGTTGGTGATGTATTTGCGTTTGTTGAGATCTTTGTTTCTGTCTGTGCTTCAGGATCTTGTCAGAGTACTGTCCCTTCACCTCGCAGGACCGCCTTGAGCATTACTGCAGGGCAGGGCAGGGCTAGTGGTCAAGAGTCTCCCAGCTGTTGTTTATCTGGGAATGTCTTGATTTCTCCCTCACTTTTGAATGACAGTTTTGCCACATTTCGGATCTTGGTGAACAGTTTTTTCTTTGAGTGCTTGGACTGTATTTGTCCACTGTCTTCTGGCCTCCAAAGTTTCTGATGAGAAATCTGGAAATCACTATTTGCGTAATTAGTATTGATGATCTCTTTTATGCGAGGATTTCATTTGTCTGGCTGCTTTGAAGATTTGGTCTTTGTTGATTTGAGTTTTCTGTTGTCTTTTTTTTGTCCCTTTGGTCTATTTGATTATAATGTGTCTCAGTGGGTCTCTTTAAATTCATCTTACTTGGGGTTCGTTGAGCTTCTTGGCTCATTTATGGTTTTAATCCAGTTTGGGAATTTTCTGTTGTTATTTCTTAATATTCTCTCTGACCCTTTTTTTCTCTTTCCCACGTCTGGGACTCCCAGGATGTAAATATTGGTCCTTTTTAAATTTTTTTTTTTAAAGATTTTTATTTACTTGCCAGAGAGAAACACAGATAGAGAGGGAACATAAGCAGGGGGAGTGAGAGAGGGAGAAGCAGGCCTCCCGCCGAGCAGGGAGCCCGATGTAGGGCTTGATCCCCGGTTTGCGGGATCATGACCTGAGCCGAAGGCAGTCGATTAACCAACTGAGCCACCCAGGCGCCCCTGATTAAAGTCATTTTAAGGAGGTATAATGTGTTTACCTTCTTTCTAGGATCTGGGAAGGTTATAGTGGTTAGTTCTCTACTGAGTTTTAGCTGTCAAGAGCCAATACATTTTAAGTTTAAAACTTGTAATTTTTTAGTATTTTTAAAAGACTTTATTTATTTATTTCACAGAGAGAAACACAGCCAGAGAGGGAACACAAGCTGGGGGAGTGAAAGAGGGAGAAGCAGGCTGTCCACCGAGCACAGAGCCCAATGTGGAGCTTGATCCTAGAACTCCAGGATCATGACCCGAGCCAAAGGCAGGTGCTTAATGAGTGAGCACCCCAGGTGCCCCAAAACTGGTAATTTTTTAAACTTCTGTTGAAACACTTAATTTTCAGGTTAAAACTTCTCTGTTATTTGGAGGCAGCTGGGTTGCTCAGTTGTTACAGCCTTGATCTCAAGGTCTTGGTCTCAGGTCTTGATCTCAGGGTTGTGAGCTCAAGTCCCATGTTGGGTGTGGAACCCACTTCAACAAATTTTTTTTTTTTCTGTGATATGAAAAATTTGTGTTTTAAATAAAAAATTTAGAATTTAATCACAAAAAAAAGAACCATGGCTCATAAGTCACAAATGACTTTACAGAATATGTAGTCCAATTTTTTCATTTTAAAGATAAGAAAGCCCAGAGAAGTGCAGGGAGTTGTTCAAGGCCGCACAACAATGTGTGAAAACACTGCAATAGGATCCAAACCCCGAACAGAATATTTTACAATGTTACTTCATTAGAAAATCCTGAACACACAGTTGGTAGTCAAGCCCAACTCTTAATACCATATGTGTAGCAATGCTTCCAACAGTGTTGACAACAATTATGTAAGTGAATTAGAGAACACAGGGGAAGAGAAAGAGGGATAGAAAGGGAAAAGGGGGTGGATTAGAGTCAGAAAGAAGTGAAGAGAATCTAAGAGATTTGGAGTTTTAGGAGGCTTACCTTTTGGCCTCAGTTTCAAATATATTATATGTTCCAGAAATCCAGGCCCATATCCAGAGCTTAAACCCTTCTTCTGAGAGAAATTATATAGAACTCTTGGGAACTTCTTGGGAAACCTGTTCCTGGATCTGTTAGTCTCAGTGCCCAAAATAACTAAATCTGGTCTTCCCATTATCACTATCTAAATCAACAGGAAATACAAGCCTATATGTAGAAAGAGAAAGGTAGCTTTACCCCCAGAATCATTCTTTAATTCTATTTTGGAAGAGCACTGCCAAGAGTTGCAATTTTGTAAATCTCTTAACAACTTAACCATGACTGCAAGATACAATAACTACCAAAATTTCTACCAACTCTTTTTTTTTGTTTGTTAGTTAAATTTTTTTTTCCAGTGTTCCAAGATTCATTCCCCATTTCCCACACCCAGTGCTCCATGCAATAGGTGCCCCCAGTACCCACCACCAGGCTCTCCCATCCCTCCACCCCCCTCCCTCCAAGTCCCTCAGTTTGTTTCTGTGTCCAAAGTCTCTGTTGTTTCGTTTCTCTCCCTGGATTACCCTACTTCCCATTTACTTTACTTCTCCCACTGTCCTCCAGGTTACCCCTCATGCACCGCAAGTAAGTGAAACCATGTGATACTTGACTTTCTCTACTTGGATTATTAAACTCAGCATTATCTCTTCCAGTCCAGTCCATATTGCTACAAAAGTTGGATATTCATCCTTTCTGATGGAGGCATAGTATTCCATTGTATATATACGTACCACATCTTCTTTATCCATTCATCTGTTGATGGGCACCTTGGCTCTTTCCACAGTTTGGCGATTGTGGCCATTGCTGCGATGAACACTGGGGTACGTGTGGCCCTTCTTTTCACTACATTTGTATCTTTGGGGTAAATCCCCAATGTGCATTGCAGGGTTATAGTGTAGCTCTATCTTTAATTTTTTAAGGAATCTCCACACTGTTTTCTAAAGCGGCTGCACCAGTTTACATTCCCACCAACAGTGTAAGAGGGTTCCCCTTTCTCTGCAGCCTCTCCAATACTTTCTGTTCGCTGACTTGTTAATTTAGGCCATTCTGACTGGTGTAAGGTGGTATCTCAGTGTGGTTTTGATTTGAATTTCCCTGATAGCTAGTGACGCTGAACATTTTTTCATGTGTCTCATAGCCGTTTGTATATCTTCTACGGAGAAGTGCCTCTTCATGTCTCTTGCCCATTTTTTGATGTGTTCATCTTCTTTTTGGATGTTGAGTTTGAGTAGTTCTTTATAGATCTTGGATACCAGCCCTTTGTCTGTGGTGTCATTTGCAAATATCTTCTCCCATTTTGTGGGTTGCCTCTTTGTTTTGTTGACTGTTTTCTTTGCTGTACGGAAGATTTTTATTTTGATAAAGTCCCAGGAGTTCATTTTCGCTTTGTCTCCTTTGCCTTTGGAGACGTGTCTTGAAAGAAGTTGCTGTGGCCGATGTCAAAGAGGTTACTGCCTATGTTCTCTTCCAGGATTTTGATGGATTCCTGCCTCACGTTGAGGTCTTTCATCCATTTCGAGTTTGCCTTTGTGTGTGGTGTAAGAGAATGGTCTGGTTTCATTCTTCTATACGTAGCTGTCTAGTTTTCCCAGCACCATTTATTGAAGAGACTGTCCTTTTTCCACTGGATATTTTTTCCTGCTTTGTCAAAGATGATTTGCCCATAGATTTGTGGATCCATATGTGGGCTCTCCACTCTGTTCCGTTGATCTATTTCTCTGTTTTTGTGCCAGTACCATGCTGTCTTGGTAATCACAGTTTTGTAATAAAGCCTAAAGTCAGGTAATGAGATGCCCCCAGCTTTGCTTTTCTTCTTCAGCAATTCCTTAGCGATTGGGGGTCTTTTTTGGTTCCATATAAATTTTAGGATTGTTTGTTCCAACGTTTTGAAGAATGTTGGTGGAATTTTGATCGGAATGGCATTGAAAGTGTAGATTGCTCTAGGCAGTATAGACATTTTGACAATGTTTATTCTTCCGATCCATGAGCATGGAATGCTCTTCCATCTTCTTGTGTCTTCTTCAGTTTCTTTCATGAGTGTTCTGTATAGATCCTTGACTTCTTTGGTTAGGTTTATTCCTAAGTATCTTATAGTTTTTGGTGCTATAGTAAATGGAATCGATTCTCTGATTTCCCTTTCTATTTTTTCGTTGTTAGTATATAAGAATGCAACTGATTTCTCTGCATTGATTTTGTATCCTGCCACATTACCGAATTGTTGTATGAGATCTAGTAGTTTGGGGGTAGAGTCTTTTGGGTTGTCCACATAGAGTATCATGGCATCTGCAAAGAGAGAGAATTTGACTTCTTCTTTGCCAAGCTGGATACCTTTTATTTCTTTCTGTTGCCTGATTGCTGTTGCTAGGACTTCTAACACTATGTTGAACAGTAGTGGTGAGAGTGGGCATCCCTGCCTTGTTCCTGATCTCAGAGGAAAGGCTGTCAGTTTTTCCCCATTGAGGATGATATTCGCTGTGCGTTTTTCGTAGATAGATTTTATGAGGTTGAGAAATGTTCCCTCTATCCCTATATTTTGAAGAATTTTGATCAGGAACGGATGTTGTATTTTGTCAAATGCCTTTTCTGCATCAGTTGAGAGTACCATGTGGTTTTTCTCTCTTCTCTTATTGATTTGTTCTATCACGTTGATTGTTTTGCGATGTTAAACCACCCTTGCATCCCTGGGATAAAACCCACCTGGTCATGGTGGATAATCTTTTTAATGTATTGTTGGATCTTGTTAGCAGGATCTTGTTGAGAATCTTGGCATCCGTATTCATCAGCGATATTGGTCTGAAGTTCTCCTTTTTGATGGCGTCTTTGTCTGCTTTGGGGATTAGTCACAGAAAGAGTCTGGAAGTTTTCCTTCCGTTTCTATTTTTTGAAAGAGCTTCAGGAGAATAGGTTTTATTTCTTCTTTGAATGTTTGGTAGAATTCCCCAGGGAATCCGTCTGGTTCTGGACTCTTGTTTTTGGGCAGGTTTTTGATCACTGCTTCAATCTCATTAGTAGATATAGTTCTATTTAAATTGTCCATGTCTTCCTGTTTCAGTCTTGGTAGTTTATAGTTTCTAGGAATGTATCCATCTCTTCTAGGTTGTTAAACATATTGGCATATAATTTTTGATAGTAATTTTTGATGATTGTTTCTATTTCCTTGGTGTTGGTCGTGGTCTCTCCCCTTTCATTCATAAGTTTATTAATTTGGGTCTTCTCCTTTTTCTTTTCTTTTTTTTTCTTTTTTTTTTTTTTTTTAAGATTTTATTTATTTGACAGAGAGAAACACAGCCAGAGGGGGAACACAAGCAGGGGGAGTGAGAGAAGGAGAAGCAGGCTTCCCGCCGAGCAGGGACCCCGATGTGGGACTCGATCCCAGGTCTCCGGGATCATGACCTGAGCCGAAGGCAGTCGCTTAACCAACTGAGCCACCCAGACGCCCCTTCTCCCTTTTCTTTAGGATTAGTTTGGCCAATGGCTTATCAATCTTATTGATTCTTTCAAAGAACCAGCTTCTAGTTTCGTTGATGTGTTGTACTGTATCTCTAGTTTCTGATTCAAATCTGCTCTAATCCTTATTATTTCCTGCCTTGTGTAGGGGGGTTGGTTTAATTTTTTGTTGATTTTCCAGTTCTTTAAGATGTAATGAGAGTTGACGTATTCGGGATTTTTCAATTTTTTTGCGTGAGGCTTGGGTGGCTATGAATTTCCCCCTTAGGACTGCCTTTGCTGTATCCCATAGGTTTGGGATCAATGTATCTTCATTCTCATTGTTTTCCATGAAGTGTTTCAGTTCTTCTTTGATTTCTCAGTTGATCCACATATTCTTGAGTCGGATCATCTTTGGCTTCTAAGTGTTTGATTTTCTCCTGAACTTTTTATGGTGGTTGAGTTCCAGTTTCACGGCATTGTGGTCAGAGAATATGCAGGGAATAATTTCAGTCTTCTGGTATCGGTTGAGCCCTGATTTGTGACCTAGTATATGGTCTATTCTGGAGAAAGTTCCATGTGCACTCGAGAAGAATGAGTATTCTGCTGTTTTAGGGTGGAATGTTCTGAACATATCTATGAGGTCCATCTGGTCCAATGTGTCATTCAAGGCTCTTGTTTTTTGTTGATTTTGTGTTTAGATGATCTGTCCATTGCTAAGAGTGGTGTGTTAAGATCTCCTATATTAATGTATTTGTATTAATATGATTCTTTATTTTAACAGTTGGCTTATGTAGTTGGCTGCTCCCATGTTGGTGGCATAAATATTTACAATTGTTAGATCTTCTTGATGTATAGACCCTTTAAGAATGATGTAGTCTCCTTCTGTATCGCTGACTACAGTCTTTAGACTAATATCCAATTTGTCTGATATGAGAATCGCTACCCCGGCTTTCTTTTGGGGTCCGTTGGCATGAAAGATGGTCCTCCATCCCCTCACTTTCAATCTCGAAGTGTCTTTAGATTCAAGATGTGTCTCTTGTAAACAGCATATGGATGGGTTCTGCCGTTTTATCCAGTCTGCAACCCCGTGCCTTTTTATTGGAGCATTTAGGCCGTTCACATTGAGAGTAATTATTGATAGATACGTTTGTATTGACATCATGTTGCCTGTGAAGTTCATGTTTCTATAGATTACCTCTGTAGATTTCTGTTCTGTGTCACTCTTGTGTTCATTTCTCTTTTATAGAACCCCTCCTCGTATTTCTTGTAGTGCTGGCTTGGTGGTTGCATAATGTTTTAGACTTTGGCGGTCCTGGAAGCTCTTTATTTCTCCTTCCATTCTGAAAGTCAACCTTACTGGATACGTTATCCTTGGTTGCATATTTTTGTCATGTAACTTCCTGAATATGTCTTGCCAGCCCTTTCTGGCTTGTCAGGTTTCTGTGGAAAGGTCTGACGTTATTCTGATGGTCCTCCCTCTATAGGTAAGGGATCGCTTTCCCCTAGCTACTCTTAAGACATATCCTTTGGTTTTATTATTAATGAATTTCGCAATTATGTGCCTGGAGGTTTTTCTGATCTCATTGATCTTGGGGGGTGTCCTCTTTGCTTCTAGGACATGAACATTTGTCTCATTCTCCATATTTGGGAAGTTTTCATCCATGATTTGTTCAACATATCTTCTAGGCTTGTCTCTCAACTCCTTCGGAGATTCCAATAATTCTGATATTGGAACATTTCATGGCATCGTTTATTCCCCTTATTCTGTTTTCATGGGATTTTAGTTGTTTGCTCCAAGGCTTCTCTTGCTCCTCCTTCTTGATCCATCTGTCTTCTAAATCACTGATACGATCTTCAGCTTCACTTACTCTGGCTGTTAGCATATTTAAATTAGATTGCATCTCATCTTAGCCTTTCTAACCTCAGCTTTCACTTCTGTTACTATGGCTTCCATTTTGAGACTAATGTTCTTTTTCAAATTAGCCATTACTTGGACGATTACTGCCCTGAATTCCATTTCTCTCATATTGTTTATGTTCATTTCCTGTATTTCTGTAACCAGGGTTGCAGTCTCAGGGTTCTTCTTCTGTTGGATCTTCCTCCTCTGAGTCATTGTGGCAAGGAGTGGTTGAGGGGGTGTATAGCTAAATATATCAGCCACTATCCAGGTGAATTGGTCGCTGGAAAGTTTTGGAGCAATCAGAATTCACCACCGAAAAGGAAGATAAAAGAAAAAAGAGAAAGGAAGAAAGGAAGCAAGAAAAGAAACCCCTGCCAGAGTGGGGCCCAGTGGTAGGATTTATATGGTACAAACTACTACAGGGCAAAGAAAAAGGCTAGCAAGGGTAAATGAAGAGATCAAAAAGTGAAGCCCAACCTGAATGACCCCCAAGACCAGTATTTAAATAATACAAAAGCAAAAACAATTACACAGAAACACTGACAGACTAGAGTGGGAAGGTGAGGGCGGACTCTCCTTGTGGGCAAGGAACGTGTTTCAGATCCTCCCAAGTTTGTCTTGTTATTATTGTTGGAGGAGCCCATTTTCTAAAGATATAGGGAGATTAGAACTGGTTGTATATAGGGGTAATATTGAATAGGGATATAGGATTACCTTGAAGCTTATAACTATATGTATTTGTAAAAGAAAAAAAGGAAAGAAGAAAAGAAAGGGAAAACACCAATAAAACAAGAGGCAACAACAACAACAACAGAAAATACAGGAAGGTGAAGAAATTTCAAGGTAAAAAATTGTTATGGAGTGTTGTATTGAGTATCACGTTGTCATAAAAAGTGGGTTAAAAATTAAGAGAACAAAATCATGATAATAAATTTTTAGTTTAAAATGGAAACTTTAAAAGTAAAAATAGAAAAAAGTTAAAAAAGCAAATAAGTTGGGGGTGCCTGGTGGCTCATTTGATTAAGCGACTGCCTTCGGCTCAGGTCATGATCCCGGAGACCCGGGATCGAGTCCCACATCGGGCTCCCTGCTCCGCAGGAGGCCTGCTTCTCCCTCTCTCACTCCCCCTGCTTGTGTTCCCTCTCTGGCTGTGTTTCTCTCTGTCAAATAAATAAAAATTTTTTAAAAAGCAAATAAGGTGAAAAACTGTATCAATAAAGCATACAGCTTTTGGGGCAGTACCAGGAGTTTAATAAATTGCCTTTCCCCC